>OY757270.1:376255-410810 GCA_963584085.1 Pyrausta aurata
ACGCCTATTGTCAATTATATGTAATTCTTTCGGATGCTAGAAAGAGTAGGCTATTGCTATTTGTGCCATGTAGATATCTACCCTATCATAATCAACAACACCTAAAGGCCGTTCCCACGAAAAGTTTGCAGAAAAGATTCACATTGAACACCCTTCGACAACATCAGAGCGTGGATGTCCACCGGCAATATGACCTTCTGAAGATTGCAGGATTGCATTGGACACAGTAGACCGCTTGCGACCGGTCGCTGTGGAAAACTGTGGGGTCTATAAAACTATTCTGTTGAATCAAAAAAATATATTAATAAGCTCTCTTCTTGACAGCAACATCAATCACAAACATGTGTCAAAACATTGCGTTTTCAGACATGTCAAATTATTGTCAAAAATAAAATAAAAAACATGTAAACATTAATTTATTTTCAATTATTTTAATATTATTTTAAACAAATTATTAATGTTAAGCAATACGTAAAAGTATTAATTTTCTCTATTTCAAGTAAAGTATAGCAATACAATTTTTTTTCTTATTGTTTTCTATCGGAAGGTAATTGTACAACCCTTAGATGCGATCAAATGTGCCGTAAAATTATACAAATCGCAAAACTAAAATCTTATGTTTTTTTTTTCAATTCATATTGAAAAAATACATTACACCGGTAATTGAAGTTATCGATATCGATCGACCTAAAATATCGACTTTTACCACAACGTAGTATTTTGACATTAAATAATAAACGTAGCGGAATGATGATTGATGGTTCCACTGCTAGCAGCTCTGTGATTAGTAGTTGGTTTTACGTACTAGTCACACCAATCACAGAGCTCCCAGCGGAAAGTGTGATTGGTTTGTGATATTGATGCGTTGATTCATTGATTGGTGCTTTTGGCACTGCAGCAACAACGCCGTACCGCCCACCGGCGACACAGGTTCTCATACAAACAAACTGTCAGAACGTTTCTAACCTTATTTATCTATTCAGTGGAATGAACAGAAAAGTTTTTTCTGCGGTCGCTGCAGCTGCTCGATGAGCGGCCGAAGCTTTCCTTTGCGGTATTTATCTAGATCGCTACACAAACGTTTCTGGTCAGCCTTTTGAACAACGTCCATCCATCAGTGGGTAAGTAGCCAAAGATGATCTTAGTTAGATCCAATCTTTGACAATTTAATGCACATCCAGACTTGAGGAAGTGACCACGTTCACGTAGATTAGAACAAGAACGGTAGCCGCTAGAAATATGAAATGTAAGTCCTAGGTAAAAATACATATGGAGTTGTTTAATTTGAACCTAACAGAAAAACCTTCATAAACAGATTTAGAAAAGACAGTGGTTACTTACTTATGGAACAGGTGTGAGCAGGGCAGCTTACGCGCCTCCTTCATGGGCTCCCAGCAGATGGCGCAGTTGTCCTGGTTCTTCTCCACCTCTTCCTTGCTAGCCATCGGGTAGCTGCCGAACAAAAAATACTGTAATTTACACATTACAGTTCTAAAAATGACATGTCGACAATAGCAGCTCAAATAATTCATATAGTGTCAAAAGAACATTTTCCCTCTTATAAGTAACCTTAGCGCTAATCATCAGAAAAAACCGGTTAAGTGCGTGTCGGACCCGCGCACTGAGGGTTCCGTGCCACCCTTAACTAAATTCAGGGTCCACTTACTTTCACTTAACGTAAACATCACAATATATTGCGACAGCAAAAATAACTTTGTTTTTCATAGTGTTTGTATGAAAGACAAAGTTATATTTGCGGTTGATAAAAATGTGCAATATCTCAAAAACTACTGGTTCGATCTCCTTCAAACCAATTTTCGTTGCAAGTTTTTGTTGAGATCTACATCATATATTTTTTTCAAAATTTTCACTTTCTTAGTTCAAAAGTTAGATGGGGGGGGACGCCCATTTTACCACTTTGGAAGCGTCTATATCTCAAACCTTACACTTTTAGAAAAAATGGTTTTAGAAACCTCAACATCATTTTAAAAGACCTATCCATAGACACCCCACACGCATAGGTTTGAGTAAAAAAAAAAAATTTTTGGTTTTAGTTTCATGTATGGGAGCCCCCCCTTAAATATTATTTTTTCTAACTTTTTGTATCTGAATCGGAAAGCGGTGAATAAAATACACCTACCTACCAAGTTTCAGCTATGTGATGCTTATAGTTTCAGAATAAAGTGGCTGTGACATACGGACGGACAGACAGACAGACAGACAGACAGACAGACAGACTTGACGAAACTATAAGGGTTCCGTTTTTTGCCATTCGGCTACGGAACCCTAAAAAATCGTGCTTCATGACCACAACGTAATCGATAGCGATAATAAAAACATTTCCTCCAAGCAGCCTCAAGTCGGGCACGAAAGGCCTAGAACCAACTATGTATGCTTAATAGCAGGAAGATTGTTAATTTCAGTTGAGCAAGTTGCGTTATTAGTATTCAAAGCGAACATAAAACAACGCAAGATTTAAGACGATTAAGACGCATTTAAGATATTATATTCTAGACTACAATAGAAAAAAAAAATTAAAAATGAATTTTAATAAATTGTGTAATGTTATTTTAACAAAGAAAACATTCGAAACGTAAACGACCTCAATAGGTTAGCACTTGTTGATTACAAGGTCAAATATTTAAAAAGAAGACAATACACAGACTGATACCTAAGTATTTAATAAATCAATTTTGGTTATATTCAGTTTTATTTGTCTCTCTACTTACTTTAATGACTTATTTATATCAACACGATTCCTACCCACATCATGATTGATTCAGAAATAAGTAGCTATTACTCTGCTCATAGCCAAGCCATTTATTATTGTGCAATAAGTTTTGTTTAACTAAAACAAAAGGAGCAATTTAACAAAATATTGACAATACTAATTGCTGCTAATAGTTTTTATAATTAACGGACAAGTTTAAACTCTAAACATAAATATTGGCGTCGTTTTTTTCTCTTAGTAATTATTATGTGCTAATGTATACACAATGAGGTAATAAATTGAATCATAATTATTTAAATTTGTATGACAAATTTTGTTTCGGGTCAGGTGGAAATTCAGAAATGATTTCCATGCGAGACCGACTTCAATGGAATGCGAAACCTTATGATTAAATTCAGGAGTAGCTAGTACTTCGCTTAGCAGCAAACCCCTCCTGCCTTAGGAAGCACGTTCACTCGTCGTTGATCTATGGCTGATCTCCCTCCAGTCATGTTGGAGTCAAACCACGAGGGAGCCCGAAGTTCATCAGTGGACGTGACATGATGATGTCGAACGGCCGAACATCTAATACGAGTAATAGGTAAGCAATGTCTGTCAATGTATCCGACTTAGACATTATTCATCAGATAACACGCTGCCGCGTTTAGTTTGGCCCACTTCCGTGAACCGCGAATACGATTGCGATAGTCAATAGCCCATAAGGAGCGTTGCACCACCACCTTTCCTCAGGTAGTTGACAAATGGAATGAAATAAACCGAACATCATCCGTCTCGGGAGTATGTGATCGATGGCCTCACCGGACTATGCGGAAGAGGAAGCTTACTTGGTCTGCATGTGGTGCTGCAGCGCGGTGTAGAGGCGGTGCCTGCGCAGCCGCGCCTGCAGCTCGTGCAGCAGGTGCCGCAGCTGCATCAGCAGCACCAGCGACGCCATCGACACCAGCATGTTGCTGTACACAACCATGTGCACCACGTGGACGAGCTCCACCACCAGCGACACGCCCTGCCGGAGGGTCCACACACCGATGTTAGCATAAAGGTTACGTTACATTTGGAACCGCAGCTGCAGAGCTGTCATTTCCGTGAGAAACGAGTTAGTCTTTGCTGCCAGGGAGGCAATGATTTTTACTTAAAAACACCATAATTCTAGTATATTCATATTCAGCATGGCATAGCGCGTCCCTGATGGAAAAGGAGCTACAATTCTTATTTTCACATAACCTTATGTCGCTCTATCAATTCACAGGAATCGTATCTAATATCTGCATGATGTTCGATAGCCAAGTGAAGTTGATTATTGAATGGAGCAAGAAGATAAACGTTTCAGAGTCGAATTTACAGGATTCTAAAACGGTTCGCCCACAATCGTTTGTTCCATGAACGGTTCCTCCACATAATTTTATACCCATTATCGTATAGCCCAAAGAACGTTTCGCCCATTCACTATTGGTCCATTGTATTTTTCACTCACTATCGTTAAGCCCAATGAACGTTTCGCCCACAAACTGTTGATCCATGCAATTTTTATTCCAAAGAATGTTTCACCAACAGAAACGGTTCGTCCGGAAATCTTAAACCATAACTAAACATCAATAAATGGGCTTTTAACTTTTAAGAAAAATGGCTGATAATTTTAGTTATTACTACATAAACGAATATAATTAAGAATTGTATTTATACTCTGTTATATAGAAAAAAGAGATGGTATGTGAATATAGAAAGATTTTTAGTAATTTATGTTAATAGGCAAGTTACGGGAACTACTTTTGTTTATTAATAAAAAGACAAACATAAATGAAACAAATATATTATCAGATCAATATATGTATGTACCTAATAACAGTACATCTAAATATAATTAAAGTATTCTTATTATATACTTTACAACATTATTTCCACTTTGAATAATAGGATATTTTTTATGTAATATATTATAACCTACGTAATATTTTTTAGAAATAAATACATTCATTATTTGAAGCAAATAACTAAATATTCCAGAAAGAAAAGCAATAAATTACATTATTTTGTAAACAGGAAGCAAAAAAATTCATATTTTATATAGGTAACATAGTTTAGTTTTAAGTTTGATTTTAGTTAAATTGTATTATAGTAAATTAATTAAAGTATTTTTAATAAAAAACTTAAACTGTACTAAAAACAAATACTGTTTCTTTGTTTAAAAAATTATGTATTTTTTTGCTTCCTGTTTACAAAATAAAGTAATTTATTGTTTTTCTTTCTGGAATATTTAGTGATTTGCTTCAATTAATGAATGTATTTATTTCTATAAAATATTACGTAGGTTATAATATTTTACATAAAAAAATAACCTATTATTCATAGTGGAAATAATGTTGTAAAGTATATAATAAGAATACTTTAATTATATTTAGATGTACTGTTATTAAGTACATACATATATTGATCTAATAATATATTTGTTTCATTTATGTTTGTCTTTTTATTAATAAACAAAAGTAGTTCCCGTAACTTGCCTATTAACATAAATTACTAAAAATCTTTCTATATTCACATACCATCTCTTTTTTCTATATAACAGAAGAGTATAAATACAATTCTTAATTATATTCGTTTATGTAGTAATAACTAAAATTATCAGCCATTTTTCTTAAAAGTTAAAAGCCCATTTATTGATGTTTAGTTATGGTTTAAGATTTCCGGACGAACCGTTTCTGTTGGTGAAACATTCTTTGGAATAAAAATTGCATGGATCAACAGTTTGTGGGCGAAACGTTCATTGGGCTTAACGATAGTGAGTGAAAAATACAATGGACCAATAGTGAATGGGCGAAACGTTCTTTGGGCTAAACGATAATGGGTATAAAATTATGTGGAGGAACCGTTCATGGAACAAACGATTGTGGGCGAACCGTTTCAGAATCAATTTACAGGTACTCGGTCTCATTTAAAAACATGAACAAATAACATTACTAGCTTTGCTATATTCTTATAACGCACAGCATTTACCGCTATGATAGGTAAAAACAAAAGGAGTTTACACAAGTGTCGAGAAAACCAATTGATTCGGGAAAAAATACCGGAATTGTTTCGAGAAAAACGGCGCTCATTGTTATTGGTTACGTTACGCACCTCCTTTGTGCCCACTGCTTTTGTCTAATAGCAATTACAAAAGCTAAGATAATTTATTTGCGGTTTAGCACCTTCTGTCTCGAACAACTAAAGTCGTTGAACCAAGATTTGAGAAGCGTGCAAGATAACGTTGTCTCTTGTGCGTTATTTGCATTTAGAGAAAAAGCAAGAACATGGTTTTGACGTAATATATTCACATCTGAGAGACCGGTATTTTTATTTTATTGAACAAGAAAAGTTTAGACCCATCGGGATTCGAACCCATGCATCTGAGTTTCGGGACTGCGCGTCTTACCCACCATACACCTCCCTACAGAAACAGACGGATAACAGCCGAAAGATATTCTGTACGGTAATTGAGTTCGATTTGCAAGTAATTAGATCTGTTTCCGTTCAAGTAACTCAATGTTTTCGCTCGCATTACAAACAACCTGACCCGGAACAGACATAACCTTTGCCGCCGGCTATCGACTGCAACACCCGGCGTCGGCTCATGCGTCACTGGCCTACATGTACGAAGTTATCATATTGATTAGTGTTTTGGCCGACCGGTTTTGCTATGAGAGCACTTCCTTATTAGGATCTAGTTTCGTGCAAATTATTTTTCTGTGTTTTATTATGATTATTTAGTGCCGATTTCACTGTTAATAATTAATAATATATTTAATATAATGTATGTAATAGCAGTTTTTTTATTATTATGTTTCGAGGATATCAGATAATCTCTTGATCAAAGTAAAGCACAGAGGAGAGCCAAGAAAGTATAAAATAATCGACTAGCTGTATTACCATCTGGTTCATAAGCCAAAACGCTCAGCACGAATATTTACCATGAACCAATACTTATGTTTTAGCTTTTAACTCTACCAAACCAAAGTGTCAATAAGAACCGATTGTATGGAAGCAGAGCCCTAACTTTAAAGATGCAGTTTTTGATAAGCTGCTTCATTTCAACATTTAATGCTATCAAAGCGCATGTAAAGTCCGTTTTTCTTTGTAAATCGAATATTGTATAACAATCTTGACATTCCTTTTTAAAGAAATAATTCATTTAAAAAAAGATCGTCACTAAACTCACAAATAAAATCATCGTTGAACACTGATATCTTTTTAATCAATTTATAATATATTTATTCACTGACAATATTATAAAAGATATAAAAAGACTGTTTACAATATTTGACTAGCAAAGAAATCCAGACAAGTGAACACTCACATCGAACATGAGATGCGTGTAGTACGCGACGGGGCCGGCGGCGTCGGCGGCGTGGGCCTGCAGCGCGTAGCGGGACACCACGTGCAGCGCGCTCACGAACACCAGCAGGCACTGCAACAACCACACGAAGGGTTAACTATACATTGACACGTTCTAGGTAAGGTATCGGTACAGACACGGTACAGACTACAGCACCAGTAGTTAAGAGGCTTCAATGCGATTTAAGGTCGGACCGCATTTGCGCGGCACTGCACGGCGCGACACAAAGCGTCAAATTATTCTTTTAGTCATTTTGTATGGCGTATGTCGCATTACGGCGGCGCTGCACTGCGCGTCGCAGCACAGTTGCTTACGAGAGAATATTTTGACGCACCGCTTAGTGCGATATAGGAAGCGGCGCGTTCAGTAACCATTGACTACCTAAAACGAGTGTTCTGATGTGTTATATGTGGTTCCAGCCAAAGCAATAGTTCATAAAATGTTGTCTGAGACCTTCTGAAGTAAGTATAAAACCGTGCAGAGTCAATTTAATTTAATAAGTAGGCGAGGAAACGAATTGTGTTATTCTCCTTCTTTAAAGCGTGACCAGGGGCCCAATTCCACTATTTACAACACGAATCGTTTGACTTTAGTTTAGGTAGCAGTTCGTTTGCAGTTACGCTTAAAAATATGACACAAAACAGTATTCCACTATTCATTATACCGAACGTAAGCTAAACGCAAGACGAAACGCAGCGTAAACAAACAGGCAAGCACAGATTAGTAAGAGTATGTCCATAGACAGATACTTAGATTGGAAAGCCCTTTGAGCGTTTAGGACCTTAAGAAAGATTTGAAATGCAACCTGTGGTGTCGCTAGCGTCGTTTTATTTATATTTTAGCATATTTTGTGCAGATTTGTTTTTTTATAGAATTGTATTTCTCATTAATAACAGGATTAGATTTTAAATAACACCCTAATTGAAACTAAAAAATGAGCTATATTAAATACTTGTAACTTGCAGATTTAAAAAAAAATGTGTACAGTCGATCATTAAACATAATCTAAATAATTTGAGACAGCAATGTTCTCGACGGCTCTTGCTTGAGGTATTTAAATTATTTAAACTTTTCAATATTTCACTTGATCCTCCCTCATGATCAAGTATTTGTCAGTGACTCGACTGTTGGTAAATATTTTTCTTTTCTTATTTTAGTTACAAAGACATTCATACATAGTTCAGTTTGACAAAACTGGCCGGCTATAGGAAACGGCGCTAGCGTGGCGCACGTGGCAATCCCAGGTAGATAAAAAGACAAAGGGAAGGGGTTAAAAGTTATTGTTCTTGTTTGCGTACCTTTACCGCTTGCGTGACGTTGCCAATCTAGCTAGCTATTGTGTTATCCTAAACAGCTTTACAGCTGCCAAGTAATAAGTATCCTAAACATTCCGTTATCTATTTTGAAAAATACTCACGTGCTATTTAAAGAATAACTTTCCTATTGACTTGGCAGACGGTAAAATCAGTGAGCAGTTTTCTTGTCATTAGATGTTTATATCATCGAGAGATGGCACTAGCGTTACTTTAGGAAATAACTTTTAGAACTTTATTCAAGAATTATAGCAAAGGGCTATTGCTTTTTGCCAACGTAAATAATAAACAGTAAAACAATATTAATGGAAACTTTTAGTACATAAAGGACATATAAATGGCAAAAAAATTGTATCCTAATTAATACATAAGTCAAGTCATTAACGCATTTTACAATATTTCATTACGCACTTTTATTCTTTGTCCATGGTTTTCCGCCAACGTGAAAAAAAAGTTCCTAAACTGACCTTAACGCCATCTAGTAAGAGCTGTAAAACGGTGGCAGAAAAGTGCTCGCTCATTAAAGGTTTACACATCAAATCGGCTATGGTTCTAAAGTCGTGTTGTCGATAATTATTGATTGATTCATATCTATGGTATGATGAGCGGTTGTTTAATATGGTTACTTTCTTGCTTCTCATTAATGGTTTTTATTTTAACATTGTAAATCGTAACGTGATGAATCGATTCATTACAAACTCGATATATTTTTTATAATCTATGCTTGCAACTTTCGATTTATTAAAATTACATCGGAGCACCACTAACAGACGTTCAATGATTGGTTGAAATAATCGTCATCTATTGGTGGATTCGTAAAGTTCTTCTTCAGTTGCGGTTCGGTCGACCTAAACGTCAAAACATTAGTAGAATATGAATCGGCTAATGTTCGGTCGAACGATAAAGTTGAGCTAAACCACAACCGAACCGCTTTAGTGGAATAGGAAATGTGACGTTTAGTTGATTATCGTCACCGGTTGAGTTTACGTTAAGTTCGATTTTGATAGTGGAATTGGACCGCTGGACATGTCAACAATCCATTCCATTTTTTTTTCTGTCCCATTATGCGTTTTTCTTCTGCACATAACAACGAAACATATGTGGCTCTCACGTGAAGAATGACGCGAGCTGCCGCTTAAGTGCGATAGGTGCTGTGAAGCGACGTGCAGTGCAGTGCCGCGCAGCGCCGCGCAAATGCGGTCCAACCTTTAGTCCAAAAAGCGTGTTTTTCAAGCTTGACAACCATACAAAAACGCATTCTGATTCATTCCGCAAAAAAAACTGTAATTGTAGGAAGTGTCAAGTAAGGAAGTGTTAAAACATTTACAAATTATTAGATTTTTTGTGAGTTATAACCTTATAACCGCTAAACGAACAGCTGTTTTACAGATTTCTCTACCAGTGCCTACTTAGGAGCCTCATATGATTAAAACCACATAGCTTGTTTTACAAAAATAAAATCACTAACTAATGTTGCAGTTTTTCAAATTAACAATTCTTCTAAAGGAACAATAAAGGTTTATCGTATTCAATCATTACTTTTCCAATACAAATGTAAAGAAAAACAGCTAAAGTTTTTCATTCATATTACATATTTAGATTCAAAACTGCTCAATAACATGAAAAGTCATAAAAAGCTTCTGTTTTGAAAAGTCTACCCTTTCAACTTACGTTTTTAGCTGGGACCCAAAAAACTAATTTTATTTATTGTTTGCCCATATCTACATAAGTAGAACTGGTTTACTTAATTTAGCAAACATGTTATCAATATTATAATGTCATGCTCTCATAATACGTAAACAACTTTTTTTGTGCTCTATAAATAGCTTTATCGATTCGGTGCATGGAAAAATATGGATGAGATAAATATGCGAATTAGAAGTATAAAAATAAACATAAATGTCAGTAACCTCATTTAATTAATTCTTCATATTATCTGCGTCTTTTACGATAAAACAAAAAACTTGTTCCTCTGGGGTAAAAGTTAAACCCCAGAAACAAGTTTTCTGTTCCACACACACTACCAGACGCTCACTATCTTGTCATCCATAACGATGAATCCAATAAACCGTGCATCGACAATAATTTGTGCGCAACAAAAGCAAATTGCGCAAACAGGATCCTCGTGCGCCGCGGCTTGTGTCCGCTTTCTCTCACACTGCTAGAACATTCGTGAATCGAAGGTTTTTAATCAGATACCGAATATTGAATAACAATAATTTATTTACAATTTCGATCGGATGATCGGATACATTAGCACCTACCTTCTACCTACTATTTTTAATCAACGTATTCGATACGGACTTTATCATGCAGTATCCGATAGCCTCCAATATTGACAACTTTTTTATCAACAGCAAACCAATGTTGCCTATTTCCTACTACATTTACTAAATCGTGTTACGAAAAGGAAACAACATGGAATAGCGTGTCTCTTATCTATGACTCGTGACGTCACCGGTTATCTGTCGAGTGGTGTGATGTGACGTCACTCGATTACGTTAGAAAGGTTACCACTTTCCCCGCCGGTTACATTGATCAAGCAAAAGTGAGATCAATGTTCACGATGAACGTGGGAAGCGGTTGGGTTGATACTTTTAATGTTTGCAGTTTGCACAAAAATGTATTTTCAAACTCAAAACAAACAGTCATGGTGTTTGTTAAACAACAGGACGTTATCTGTATGTTATGATGTGTTGACACTCTAACTAATGAAACGCTCATTAATGAAGCAACATGAATATCACAGCTTTACATACCTAAGTAAGTATTGATAGCTGTAATCACTTTCCTAGACGTGACTACAGTTGCTTTTACTATTTTATTGATTCCTTTGCAGTAGAAATACATATTATTATTTCGCAATATAGCCTTAAACCTTTATACAATACTTTTTTAAAGCAAAAATAATTAATAAAACATCGAGAAACCTAATGTCAACGAAGACAATCGTTTGTTTTTATGTCGCGACCATTTACGTATGTTGTTTGCATAACATTCGATTGTTATTTCATACAAAAATATCACTCATCGTTGGCGATATATGTATTTAGTTTTGCAAAGTCAACAAAGGTCGGTCTCCAAGTAATAAAATTTTGATGGTAACATCACTATACTAACTAATACTTTTGCAGCATTAGCATTTTGATAAATTTATCAAATAAATCGGAGTATATTACATCGAGCAGTACATAAATAATTGCATCACAAACCAGTAGCTACAAACATATTTTAACGACCATCAATCAATGTTAGGGGCAGCGAGCGACAGTTTCTGGTTAATTTGTCATTTACTTTTCTAAATGTTAAATTTTATTTGCACCTGAATTTCACCATGTGCCATTACAGCCCGTAGAGCGGCACATACTATCCACCATATAGAACATCGTCTACGGCTTTCGTCCTTTATATTTTGTTGTTACAAAAATATACTTATGACGTATGCAGCTCCACGCACGCCCCGTGGTGCCATTCGCAGCGATAGTGTAAGTGCGTGCTTGGTAACCTACCACTTTCAGACGAAAATCGCTTGCAACACGACACATAAACCGGCATCACTTTAAACAAAAGACGATGCGAGGTGCAAGAGATTTTGGCTCATAATATGATTAGGCGGCGTGGAACTAGTGTCAGCCTGCAGGGCCAGTAGTCGCGTGGTTAGTGACGACGCCGCTGTGGGTCCTGTACGTACCTCGGCCAGCATGAAGGCGAACGTGTCGCGGCCGGCGGGCAGCCCCCAGTGCGCGGCGGCAGCAAACAGCCCCGCGCACGCCACGTGGATGCCGCCCAGCAGCGCCAGTAGTCGCACGTGCGCCCATTTGCCCGTGTTCGGGGATGACGATAGCTGAAGCAAATAAATTAGACAACAGATTAGTTATTAAATAAATCCTGTAACAATTTGACCTAGTCCTAGCTAGGCGATTTTGTCTGATTTCGTTTTGATGAACCACGGCAACTATAATGCAATTGTAAAACCCTGTGGTCCAAGTTTGAGTAACATATTATGGAAACAAACCTAGTGGGCTCTAGTGTGGGTAGAATTGGCCGTAGTACCTATCTATTCTGTAGATAGATAGTTTACTATAACACTTGAGAACTTGCTAAGAACCAAAGTACAAAAATTCGGCTCGGGGACGATAGAATTTTGACATTGACTACATAACATATCCCTTACAACAACTGACTTTAACTTATAAACAAAAGAAGAATTATAATAATCGTATTTTAAATCCGTAACGACTTCGATTTACAGTTGCCCAACCTTCTCAAAGTAGGTACTTGGCAATTTATCGACGCAGGAAAAACGTGTTCCGATACAGTACTCGCTTGATAAACAGCGCAGAATCGATTCGC
This sequence comes from Pyrausta aurata, assembly GCA_963584085.1. Classification (NCBI taxonomy): domain Eukaryota; kingdom Metazoa; phylum Arthropoda; class Insecta; order Lepidoptera; family Crambidae; genus Pyrausta; species Pyrausta aurata. The sequence goes on from OY757270.1 coordinate 389,022, forward strand.
ATTCAAGTAAACGGGCGACACGATTATTAGCATTGTAAATTAATATTTCTTATTTACATCACGACACAGCGCTTGAACTTAATAACAATTTAAGGCATATTATGCCGAGCTTCGCAAAGAGAAAACAGAGAGAGCCGTAGATTTTCCTTCCTTTTCATACAATGACACATTTTAAAGGACTCTCGTTTACATCAGGTGATGAATATCGAGTTTACCACGAATTATTTTGTGGTAATGCGAACTAGCAGTTTCGAGTCCATTAAAGTGATAATTCTGACCTCTGCATAAGTTATCAATGCATTGCATCGAATCGGCGGTAGGTATATAATGAGACGTGGACCTGAGATAGGCCTATATAATGTATGACTCAATTGTATTTTTTTTAAAAATGACTGATGTGTTTTTATTTTTATGTCTATTTATAATTCCATTTTACTTTTACATTTTAATTTTAATTTTATCATATATGTTTTATCATGTATCATGTATTGATGGGACTAAGCACCCGAAATAAAGAATTTTATTATTATTATTATTATTTTTAGTTTTATTTTTTTACATCTCGATGCTTTTACATCGGTATTTTTTTATGATATCCACGGGTCGGAACCAAGTGAATATCACTTTATTTGCAAGTTTTTAAGTGTCAGTTGGTGTCTGTAAAAATTTTCTAACAATCCTACATGTGTTGAGGATACTGGCTTTTTGTAGTGCTGCATATGTAAAGTCTGGTAGGTCTAAACTTCTGATAGCTGGAATCAACTGTACGGGGATTACTCCTGTAGTAGAGAGAACTATTGGCGTGATTTTAACCTTACCTAACTTCCACATGCGGGTTATTTCATCTTTTAATTCTTGGTACTTAGATAATTTTTCAGCTATTGTTTTCTGTAAGTTATGTGTATTTGGTATAGCTATATCAATTATGTGTGCCGTTTTGTTGATTTTGTCTAGAAGAGTTATATCTGGTCTATTGTAGTGAACAGTTCTATCCGTTAAAATGGCGCGGTCAAAGTATAGTTTATGTGTCGAATTCTCTAAAACAGTTTCAGGGGTGTATTTGTAGTAAGGAGTTAATGGTTGCTGAATAAGTTTATATTTTGCTGCAATTAATTGATGTATTATGTTAGCCACTTGGTCGTGCCTGTGTTTGTAGTCAGTCTGAACTATTGCTTTACACGCACCTGTTATATGTTGAATTGTTTCTGGAGAACTGTTGCACCGTCTGCAGCTGTCGTACTGTAAATTAGGTACCTTCATAATGTATTTTTGATAATTTCTTGTTTCTATAACTTGGTCCTGAATAGCCATAAGGAACCCCTCTGTCTCCGGAAACAGCTCGCCTCTCCTTAGCCACTCGTTCGACGCTTTTTTGTCGACGTTGCAGTGGCAAAGATCTTGGAGATGTCTCCCGTGGAGGGACTTCCTCACCCAATCCTGCAATTTGGTCTGTTTGTCTGTTTGTTTCTCACTAGGTTGTGTTTCATTATCATTTAAATTAAGTGGAGTAAGTTTTAAATCATTGAGTACAATAGTTTTATGTAGGGTTGATGTTTCTGATTTACTATGGAAGTAGTCTCGTAAATTAGTAATTTGTTTAGCGTGTAAGTTTACTATATCTATTAACCCTCTTCCACCATCCACTCGAGGTAATGTCAGCCGCTGTATGCAAGATCGAGGATGGTGTTTGCGGTGTTTCGTCATGTTCGTGTTTATAGTGCGCTGTACAGATTTTAATTCCGTTTTGGACCAGTTTATTATGCCAAAGGAGTAGGTTAGGATAGGGATGGCGTAAGTGTTTATAGCTTTAATTGTATTCTTGGCGTTCAGTTGTGCTGTTAAAATAGAGTTTAGTCTGATCTTAAATTGTTTTAGCAATTGGGCTTTAGTATTTTTGCCATCTATTACATTTGACTGGTGGTACCCTAAATATTTGTAAGTTTCTGTGAAATCTAAAGGATTAATTATTTCTCCTGTATCTAGCTGATATGAATGTTGGTAGGATTGTCCATTTTTGGTTGAATTTATTCTGCATTTATCTATTCCGAATTCCATGTGAATATCATCTGAAAATAGTTCCGTTACTTTAACTAGTTTTTCAAGGTCGTTTTCGGAAGACGCGTATAATTTTATGTCATCCATATACAAAAGATGACTTATTTTCTCCGCATTCGTTACCGAGTTTACATTATTTTTTAATTTGTATCCTATGTTTGCAGCATTTAAATTGTTTGACAGTGGGTTAAGTGCTAAGCAGAACCACAGTGGGCTTAAAGCGTCTCCTTGAAAGATTCCGCGTTTAATTTGTATAGTTTCCGAATATATTGTTTCTTTATCTGTATTTATTTTAAGTTGTGTTGTCCATGTCTGCATTGTTTTCTGTAAAAAGTTAATCAGTGTTGGATGAATTTTATAAATATTTAAAACGTGTAATAGCCAGCTATGGGGTACCGAATCGTACGCTTTTTTGTAATCAATGTACATGGTGAAGAGATTATTTTTATATTTTTTAACTTGTTTTAGTATAACGGAATCTATAATTAATTGTTCTTTACACCCCCTTGCGTTCTTTCTACATCCTTTTTGTTGTTCTGTTAATATGTTATTGGAGTCTACGTGTCTGTATATTGTATGTGTAAGGCAAGATGTAATTATTTTGTAGATAGTCTGTAAACAAGTAATTGGACGATATTTTGCAGGGTTTGCTGTATCATTTTTATCTTTAGGAATCATGTACGTTATACCATGTGTTATAAAGTTTGGTAAGTTTTGTGGATTAGTTATGAAGTCATTAATGAAGTTATGTAAATATTTATGAATGTAAGTGTATTTTTTGTACCAATAGTTATGAATTTGATCTGAGCCTGGCGTTTTCCAATTATGTGTTCTATCTATTATGTTTTTCAGTAATTCTAGTGTAATAGCTTCAAACTCCATTTGTTGTACGTGCTCGAAATCCTTTTCTTCGGCTTTAGCCCACTCGGCTTCCGTGTTGTGCTGTATAGGCCTCTCCCAAATGTTTGCCCAGAACTCTCGTAGTTCTTCACGGGACGGAACCGAAGACGGGGAGCTGTCACTATTATTACATGGTGTGTTACCACTAATTTTAGTTCTTAAGGAGCGATAAAATAGTTTTTCGTTGTTCCTAAACTGTTTATTTTGTATTTTGCGATGTATTATTGTCCATTGGTTTGAAATCATAAAAGTCTTGCATCTGATGGTTAGATCAGATCATTGTTTCTTTCAACGAATAATAACAGATAGTATCAAGCTGCAAAGCTAAATCAGGTCGAAACCGTGTCAGTGTCTGATAAACGGCAATGACACTCTTGAACACTTGCTGTACGTACGTGGGAAATGACATGTTGTTGGTGGAAAAGTAACGATATCTAAACAACTGTCAAGTGCCAACGGCCTTGTGGCGTGCACCGATAGCTCATACTCAGTCGGCAGAAGTCTGACGTTTATAACGAGGATACTATTTATCTAATTAGTGAACTACGTTTATAACATCACACCACCCATGGCATGACTCATGACATGAAGCAAGTTAGTATTGCGTCGCGTGTTTACGATAGGTTCAATGACTTGGCTTATTCAAGCCATCAGACACCGTGATCCATGAAGCAGAACATGTCTGCCATTTGATTGATATGTATAGGTCTGTGCCTACATCTGTTAAGTTAAAAGATACGGAATCTAATTTAAATTAATAGATATCGGGAAATTGACTAATACCACCTAGAACTCTTGAAATGTAGTTTACGCATGAGCTGCAGGTAGGTTGAAATTATTATTACAGGTAAGTACATTCCAATCCAACAGTCCGGCTATGCTATGTCACGGTAATATTATTTATGGATGTTTTTGCACTAGTCGTAAAAACAAGTCAGCTGCGTCTCCGTATTATTACAGTAACAGCTGAGATGCTGTTCAAACTTTCTCCGAGGACCGCGCCGAGGGTGACTCACCCAATGTTATGGTCGGCCGAGAATAGCCACGGTCGCGACGCACCGCCCGACAGCAAACTGTATGTATTTATTTATACACATAAACAGGCTACACTCTATTCGATGCTAATAACACGGATCCAAACCCCCTATTAGCGCATGCATATCAACAAACACATGCATTCATCAGATGTATGATTTTTTTTAGCAAATCGAGCTAATTGTAAACTCGCCTATCGAGATTTATAATACGGAGTTTTCTATAAAAAAAATATTTTAATCAATTAACATAAATTACCAGCCTTGCCGCAAGGTCGAGGATAAAGCGATACGACTTCTAACACTTCATCAATCAAATCCGTCTAAACAAAGGTAACGGAAAGGAACGGAGGCCTGCACTTTCACAGAGCCGTATAACTTATCTTTCAAAAGATTTTCTTTTTATTTCAAAAACTGGCCAAGCGCGAGTCGGACCCACGCACTGAGGGTTCCGTACCGCCCTTAAACTGAATTCGGGGTCCACTTACTTCCACCTAGCGAAAATATCACAATATTTTTTGACAGCAACAATAAATTTGTTTTTCATAGTGTTTGTATGAAAGACAAAGTTATATTAGCGGTTGATAAAAATTTACTATATCTCAAAAACTACCGGTTCGATCTCGTTCAAACCAATTTTCGTTGCAAGTTTTTGTTGAGATCTACATCATATATTTTTTTCAAAATTTTCACTTTCTTAGTTCAAAAGTTAGATGGGGGGACGCCCATTTTACCACTTTGGAAGCGTCTGTATCTCAAACTTTAGACTTTTAGAAAAAATGGTTTTAGAAACCTCAATATCATTTTAAAAGACCTATCTAAAGACACCCTACACGCTTAGTTTTGAGTAAACAATTTTTTTTAGGTTTTAGTTTCATGTATGGGAGCCCCCCTTAAATATATATTTTTTAAAATTTTTGTATATTAATCGGAAAGCGGTAAATAAGATACACCTTCCTACAAAGTTACAGCTGTGTGATGCTAATAGTTTCAGAATAAAGTGGCTGTGACATACGGACGGACAGACAGACAGACAGACAGACAGACAGACAGACAGACTGGATGAAACTATAAGGGTTCCGTTTTTGCCCATTCGGCTACGGAACCCTAAAAATTACGGAAAAGTTACCATACCAAACCAACAAAAGTTGCTTCCTAGTGAAAGTACCTCAAACAAATTTCGAGAGATGCTGTATGTAATGACGGCTAGCTCATGTGAACGTGGTATGAGAATAATGTGTTGATGAATTATGAATGAATGATCAAAAATTCTGCGAGGCTAGTCTACAATTTTGTACGTTTTGCATTTTGGAACGAGACTTAACCACAAACCATATAAATCTTTTTGACGTATTTGATCATTGATCAATGAAGTAAGATTTTATCATTAGGAACCTGTTTTCTCAAACGCAATGACCGTGGTTGATTACGGAAATTGGAACTGCTTAATAGGAAGTTAAAAATTATTCAATTCAACGTAAAGGCAGAATATTACGGTGTGGCATCTTGTGTGAAAAATTTGCTAATTTTTCATTGGCAGCGAGGAGGGTAATTTTAAATATTAATCTTCACTTAATAATTTAATGATGAGATCATTGATGAATCCTCATCCTCATAATTCTTTACGAATTTATCATCATCTTATCTGACTGGTGGTTTTAGTCGAGATGGTTGGATGAAATGGGTATCTATCTAGTATCGGCAATTACACATCATGAGTCACGCAGTCACTGGTCTAAGCTAAGTATCAAGTAAGAGGATACTCACATACTCGAACCTATCCTTGCACAGCTGTCCGAGCAGATGGAGGAACCCGACCGCCGTGAACCAGGTGCACCACAGCAGCACCTCGTCCATGTACTGCACGTTGATGACGCCGAACACGAAGATGAACTTGTAGAACACGAAGTTCCATAGCTTGTCTTTGAGCCGCTGCGCCTCGGCCACCCGCAGCCTCCCGAACACCAGCCGCTGCAGCAGGAACCCGAAGAGGGCCAGCGAGCAGTATGCTATGTTTATCACGGTCTGCAACCAAATTATTTGACTCCTGTTAGACTTATTATAGAGATTTAAAAAAGCACCCGAAAAATAAATTTTTCTTGCAAAAATCATTTTTTTTGTCCTGATACAACTTTTTTTCAACTACTCGTTATTTTATCTTCAGTAACATTTATTTGGCTTATTATATTTTGTTATTCCTCTGAAATCGACTGGCCATGTCGATAGATATCTTATTTTTTGCGTAATTTTAGGTCTACTTTTACCTGCTGGTATGGCACCTTGGGAGGAGACAAAAGCGAATCTGGGGTGGCTGTCATCGCTTATGTTATAATTAAAGGAAAACAGGAACCATGGATGATGGAAACATCATCCCTTAGTTAGATGAAGTTCCTCGTTCTTCGCTTGTGTGATAGATAACATAAATATTGTCATCATGTAGTCATCATCGATTACCTTGTGTCATTACACTAAAATAAAGACAACAATCTTCGATGATAAGATATCGTAACTGCTCAAAATGACTTTGTTTACGATGGGAGAGCGCCGAGTCGACCTTCGGATTTTCGCGAAAGCAAATACAAAAGTTTGATAAATGATAAACTAAACGTTTTAGTTGCAAACGGTTCTGGTTTTTGATAACTACTTATACGGATGAAATGTTTGACATTTAGATGCATAAAAGAAAGTCAGGATGCAAGTAACCTGAACCCCATACCTACCCCATATTCACTTTCCATTAAAACATACCTACGCCATATTCACTATACAGCTCAAGCTATTTTACTAATAATAAATAAGTTGAGTTTATAAGTGGCAAATGCTGTACCTAACATGCACCACTGAGCAGAGTGATTTCCTGACATTTTTTATTGCATTTACATCGTAGTTTTAATAAGCGCGGTCGGTCATCGACTCGACTAAAGTTTAGATTATTACATCTTAATGAATTATCTTAATGCTATAATAATAGGGTTCAATTTAGATTATGTACTTTAATAACATTGTTAGGGTACTTAGGACGAAGGCGTTCTTCACCTATGATAGAGGTAATCGTGGTAATTGTAACGTATGTGTGTGTGTGTGTGTGCATCGAGTTGCATAATGCCAATGGACCGTTTGATGTGTGAAATTAAATGCAGTGATCCAGTAATTATTCCGCGGAACCTCAAATGCAAGCGCGAACGCCGACCGCTATGTAGATACTTCGCGTAGTCCGGTGGGTGGATGGAGTATCTGTCTCAAGATATTTTAATAGTTATTCTGTTATTCGGGGCGGGTATACGCCTTCGACCACAATGTAATAATCATAAAAATCTGTCCACCTGTTCTCAAGTATAAGTGGTGTACCTAACACTTTTCTTAATGTACAAAAAAGAAAAGAAGCAAGAAAAAGAAGACAATGCCAAGATATGCCGAGAAAATGCTTTGATCGCTTTGCGAATTCATACGAAATATATTCGCACACAGATATTCATATTTTCGATCTTCTTCCTTAATAATGGCAGTAAGGTTACAAGGATTATTAATGATACCTTTCTTGGATTAATAAAACATAATGCAGTAGGCATTTGCCTACTTGATTATAATATGTATACGGAACTAAAACGTTCCAAGGTAATCGGGAAATGAGTGTTTGCACTTTGCAGACTTCGCGATTTGACCCTATGCGTTTTTAATCGTTCGTTCAAATCCAAATTGTTCTAAAGATCATTTTAATTTCATTTTTGATTTGTTTAATTTGGGGCACCATTAAAATGTGCAAATATGTTCGAAATTTTCTTATCCTGAAACTTATCCAGCCTACTTACATTATAGGCTAAGACTACTAAGACTGACGAAAAGACATTTGATTGTCCGCATCTTGTATGAACGCGAATCTGCACTTTCGCTTTTCTACCAACGTCCTTTGGGCAAACCAGACGAAACGAAACCAAGCAATTTCAGGTTATCACCATAATATCAAGTTGTAACCCCAAATATAAATTACTCTGACCGGTGTTTTTAATTGGAAAGTAGGTCAATTGGCAGTAAAAATACGAGGTCGGTGTTTTCTTAGCAATTGCTTCAGATTGTTAATCATCAAAATTATTTAATCAGATCAATTATAGTTAATAATAATATATGAGTTTATATTTTTTACGCACTTTTTACTAGTTTAGTAGTATAGTGTAGTGTAGTGTAGTGAACCGATGATACTCATACAAGAAGGCAGTGCAGAAATTATTACGGAAGTTTGAAATGAAATGAAATGATTATTTATTCGTCTTCATAGGTAGGTAAGGTAAGTTACCAAATTCTTACATTATTTAAAATTCCAAGTACCTATCTATGTGACGGCTGTGTCGTTACTCGTTAGTCATTTATGTTCGAGCCGAAAATCGCTTTTAATGAATTTGGGCTTAAATTATGACAACACTGAAAGTTTGTGTGCATGTGGCACATGTGGTCATGTGCAATCATGAGGAGAACATACCAAGATACCGACCCGTTGAAATATTCAAGCGAGAGCCATAATGTCTATAGGACTAAAATAAGCCAAGTAGGCTAACAAGACAAAATCCATTCACCATTTTTGATGACGTTATCTTGTCAAGAGCTACTCCTACTAAGGTTCGGTTCAGTAGATACGTTTTTAAGTAGTAAGTAAGCAACTTCATCAGTATGTTCTACATGGCCTCTTAAAGTATTTTATCGCCTCTCAACCTTCTAATGTAATACGAAGGCAAAACGTAATTGTTAAATAAATACCTATTCCTTTTTAAAATACGGTGAATAGAACCCTAGTTACAGATATTTGAGGTAGACAGTAGTGTGTGAGGAATTTTCGTTACCATACCAATCAGACGTATTTAAAGATTTTCAGAACGGTTTTGAGTAGTTTCCACTTTGCGTATAAAATTGAAATAATGCACGGTTGATAATTTTACTATGTAAAGTGGCCAAGTCCGGATAATCATGCGTAGAGTGTGACGTTACGAACTATCGCACCCGCCACGCTGCGCAGGCGCAGCTAAACAAACAATTCCGGAGCAATTGCCAGCACTGGCCAACTGTATGACGCACTGTAGTCTATAAACTGTACATGTAAAAACTAAAATAATAGCGTTATGACACTGTTCTAACGACTCTGACTGATCAGTTGTCCTAAAAATTATATAGAGCACTTGTGCCTTGAGGATTTCAACATTGCTGCTCTCCGCCTCCTGTGACTTCGTTCATGTTAAGCCTATACTATTGATTTGTTTATTTTAAAAATCCACCATCAATAATGTTCGCAAATATCAATACATCCTATCAAACTAATTCATATATTTATTATTATCACCCTTATATTTATTATTTATAGATTTTCAATGATTAACTGTAAACGTGTCAAACGTAATTCTTACTTCAATCACTTTTACTCACTCAATAAAAGCATGCCAGCCTATTTATTTAGAAGTAGGTATGGACATACATGTCTGGAAAATTCTAGTAACTTACCCAGTACTTATTAAAGTTGTACACAAAGTCACAAACACAACACAAGGTTTGAACTGGTAAGCCCTAGCTAGACTAACTTGGTAGTCCTTTTCCTTTCAATTCCACGAGGTCCTTTCACAAACGGATGTAAATCTGAGACACGTAGATGACCTCATCATTGTTATGATGATGATAATACAAAAAATCAATTCAATAATAAAAAAGGCTGCTTTACATTTCCAAGCGGGAAAATAAAAGATTAATAGTAAAGTAATAACAGTTCCACTAGCTCGGCGTGTCTCGATTGACGGCAATTAACTCAAAGTAAACGACTAAACAGATCATTTTATCAGTTTAATGTGGTTAATTACAAAAGCGTCACTCACTAGTTTTAGTTTTGTGTATTCAAAACATATCTACCCTCCACAAAATATTATTGTAAATTCATGTGGAATTACGACTCTTTTGATTCTCTTAGTTTCGATTCTCATAGCATCTTCCATCATTAACGAACAGTTAGGTAAACTGCATTCTACATACTTGCAACCATATCTGGGGCTGAGCGGGGCATACATTTGTTCGTTCAGATAAACCTATTGTAGCACTCTCGGTTCTTAAATAGGGAAACACAGTTAAAGAAATAGATAGATCCTCGTCTGGCAGAGGACCTCTGTTCTAGTATTGTAATACAGAACTTTCTGGTCTAGTCTAGTTAGCTATGAATAGTGGCTACAGGCAAACAGGTAGAAGAAGCTGAGTAGCAACTACTTTTATGCTTGTCGACATTCTCGTAGTACGTACGAAACTATTTTACAAGTTCAAAGTTCTATTAAATGGGTTCTAGGCGACAAAAGTGGCGCAACTTTGTTCGACATGTATAAAGACATCGCGCGAAACGTCTGGCTTGTAAATTTTTTCTTCAGATTAAGTTGGATCAAATAGGAAATAGGAATCCAATGTTATTTTTTGAAAATTTTTACTCATTTACAGAAAAAAAAAACAATATTGGTGTGCCTTCTGTTGTCAATGGTACAGAACCCTTCGTGCTTGTTATTGATAAGGGAGGAGGAAAAGACAAAATAATTACCATTTCATTAGAATTCTATTGTGCAGTAGTAATAATAGTCACTGGCATAAAGGGCATTTCCTTAGGCTGAAGTTACCTTTATGATAATAAACAACTTCAAGAGAATAATCATTAAACCACAATTATTTTAAAATGCAAATAAGGAGTCAACTCAAATATTACAAAATTAGAATTTGAAAGGGTTTACATGCTTTTAGAAAATAAGGAGTTAAGTTAACACTTTCCGGGACACTATTCCAGACACAATAGATGTTTCATTGTTTTCACGCCTGTAGGCGTTCACTGTCCCGGAATGTGTTAATCTCTATCAATAGTAATAAATTTCCTACATCCCTGGACAAAACACATTTTGGTCTGACCATTTTCAAGTCTTAGTATGAATTCTGTCATTTCTGAAGCTGTATCTTCAAGATATAAAATATTGAATTACAACACCCAGTTTGAGAATGTTCAGTAAGACTTAAGACTAAAGGATATTAAGCCTACAACCACTTTGCAAATAGAAAGATAAAAAAAATTACATACTATAAGCAGGCTACTTGAGTCAAAAAGGTACTTGCTCAGCATAAATTGTGGCAGCGGAATGCATAATGTTGATACACAACATACTTACCCATATTATAATTACATTTACATTTGCTGATAAAAAAATAATGACATGCCAAATAATAACACAACCACATTAAAGATAATGAAAGATAAGGTAGGTAATTTTAAAACAATCTTGTGAAGGTATACAATGTGAGAAAAAAAATTGGCAACAACTAAAAAGTATTTTTAAAATACACAATTTTTCTATTACAGTGAAACACCCAATGTTTAAGATAAGATAAGATAAGATATATTAATTTTTCTATTACAGTGAAACACCCAATGTTTACATTATTACATTTGGCACTAAGCCCAGGAGTGGTACTATTAATTTAGTACTATGTTTATGTTGAAATTCTAAAGTAGAATCTCTTGATTGGTGTTGATATCGTGGGAAAATAGCTTTAACTTTATTCTTCGAAAACAAACAAGAGGTAACTGTAAACAAGTATATAACCGACACTCACCCACATACACAGTGGCTCCTGCATCATGAAGGTCATCACCTCCACGAACTGGTCGCTCATATTCCTGGAGGCGTTCGCCGCGGCCAGCGCGGGCGCCTGCAGCGGTTGCACCGCGCTTAGCACCTCGTCCTCACCCTCGGAGCCCATCGCACCCTGACGCTGCAGCGTCGCGTTCGCTCGCCAGTTCGGGTTACTAGTCACACTCAGCGCATGATACACAGCCACTGACAGCAACAACACACTTCCCGCAGTATAAACCTTGAGGTTTGGCAAGGGCAACCTGTCCACTAGTGTCACAGGCATAATGCACACATCAATAATAAATACTAGCACGCAAATCCCTCTTTCAAATCACACCACAATTTCGAACTAATGACATTGGATTGGGCACAAACTTTGATACACGTAATTACATGTCGGTGGTTCAGACACAATTGTATTGAAATAGAAAATACACGAAACGAGACAAGAAAAACAACAAATTCGTCAGCCGCCTCGTGACTTTTTTATTTTATTCAACAAAAAAACTATACGCCCCCGTCTAATTTGACGAAGGAAACCTTAATTATACAGACTGATATTGAAAATATAATTTGAAATGAAATGAGAAACAATGTGCATGAGTAATCCGCCAAATTAGGCTGTACAATCGTGTTTGTCTTGAAACTTGCTTCTTTAATTTTTATAAAAAAAAAGATTGTCATTAATAAACGACGACATTTGTAGTGATGGTGATGGACTAAGAAACGTTTTTTATCGACTTTTTAGGATATGCCAAATTGCCACACAGGTACTTGGGGAGCCCTTTTGGTCGCATTCGCATACTCTTTTTCACCTTAATGCAATTTGGCATAACAGTTTCAGCATAAACTCGGGTGCGCGAGTCCGACTCGCACTTAGTCGGATTTTTAAGGCGGGAAAAATAAAAATAAGTCTGTTAATATTGTGTACCGGAAAAAATAACCTCAATAGTATACTCTATACTCAGATTTTTAATTAGATAGACCAGAATGACAGCTTCAATCGAACTTTTTATTTTTTTATGTTGCTAGCGTAATACCCATAGTGTAGTAACAATTCAATTGTACGCGATTAAATTGAACTTGTGATATGAATTTTCATTAATGTGATTTTACTAATTAGGAATTTATACATGTTATACGTTACATAAAGCTACAAATAAACGTAATACATAAAACAGTTTTTGTAACGAGTATAAAAATGTAGGTTTCTTTTGCAATAACAATATTCTTGTATGGTCTCTTACCTATTTTGACATTTCAAAACTTTTTATTAAATTAATTCATTGAAATAATTATGTTTTTTGTAGGGTTCCTGATTTTTATAAACAGTTTTTTTTTTTTAAATCGATTATAAAGAACAATTGAATGAAATTGAAACCTTCAATTATTTAGGACCAACACTATTTTTAAATTACGAAAAATTGGCCACCCACCAAATGTCATTTTGGTCTATCTAATTAAAAATCAGAGTATAGACTCTAGCTAGTTTAAATGTGCTTATTTTGATGAACTTTCAACGAAGTGAGAACGAGTGAGCCTTCGCTATTTATAAGCAAATAAGGACTGATTTATGGAAACGATAATCCAACAGACTATGTTTAGCTGTCAAACAAACAAAATGGAAGCCAATTTACGTCAAAACATAGTTAAATTTTTCAGTGCAAGTGAAGTAAGAAAATATGTACCTGGGAGAAAAACACTACCTGTTCTCGGCAGAATACCCCAATTATCGATAGATTTTTTTGATCTTCAAAGTACAACACTAGAGCTGTCTGTCAAATTGACAGCAGTTGACGTTAAACGTTTAACCAACAAACCATCAAGTTTTTGCTTTGCTTCCCATCCCATTTCAAAATTTGGACATTTTCAGATTTTTGCGTTAAAATTGTATTTGTATGAAATACAAATAAAATAAAATGTCTGATAGAGATTACGCTCCACTAAGCATAGCCTGCGTACGCGGGCTATGCGATAAATTATATGACAAGAGAAAGTTTGCTGGTGTCGAAATCGAAAAGTAGGTGTTTTTCTGTTATCATCGCTTGATATTCTATGTACATATGATTATTATATTATCTCATTTATTCGCTTTACTTTACTCGGAACATTCGTACCTTTATGGCTTCGTATTGATTCGAATGTTATAGGTACACTGTACTTTGGTTTTGTTTGATGAAACAGCATTATTTTTAAAAGGATGGTGAAAGACTTTAACGACGCCAACAACACCAACCAGATCAAGAGGCTGATTCGGGTGCTGGGGCAGGACTTGATGTCTTCCACCAACCCTAACGTCAAGAATGGAGCTCTGATGGGCCTCTCCTCTGTTGCTGTAGGCTTGGGCAAGGTCTGATCATGTCACTATTGATAAGTAACAAAAAATATTGTAAAAAAAATCATTATTTGCAATGCAAAATGCAAATCATTTGTTTATGTCAATGTACTCTTACTATTGAAAAGAATAAAGATAGTTTATAGCAAGTTTAGCCATGAAATGAAATAATGAAACAATGAGTAATACTGTGTTCCATAACCTTAAAATACAAAGTAACAGGAGACTTACATTCTTTTCATTATTTTATTAATCTCAGACTTCAATCAATTTTTTTTGAAACTAAAAGGCCCAGTCAGTGGGCACCGTGCAGTCCCAACTCAAAGCTCTGCACCAATAACTTGAATAGTAACCCTCACAAACAATGTTAAGTAACAGGGCAGTGAAAGCATGAATAATCTCCCAAAAGATGTGGTATCTGCACAAAATTACAACAAATTTAAAAATCAACTAGACACTCATCTGACATGCACCTGAACCCCAGACGAAGCTGGCTAGATCTGAAAATTTGATACGAGCTACCTTTACTCACTACTACCTGTAGTCTCAACCACCTTCCTGGTAATAAATAATAATCGTATGTTGCTTCGAATTGAATTGACTGTTTTTCTGTTAGTTCATCATATGTATTATCTCTGGACAAGAGTGGCGGCAGGCTGACTGAAATTGGAGGAGGCCTTCGCCGTAAGGCACACCACGATATAAGATAATAATATCCTTTTAAAATGAAGCAGCACAATCAACCACAAAATCCCAGAACAAAAGGCTTTATTATTATTTTGATCTTATGTATGGTTTATTATAAATAAATATTGGACACCTATCATATCACATACCTTGCTCTGACCTCAAAGTAAGTAAGTTTACTAAATGATCACATTGTTCTAGGCTTCTGTAAATTTTAGTACAACTGTGTTCAAAGAAATTCAAAATGCTGAAAAATTCACATTTTATCTCAGGGTTGTGTGACCTACCTGCCCGAGTTGACACACCCGATCGTCGCTTGCCTGAGCGAGAGCGAGTCGCGCGTGCGCTACCAGGCCGCGGAGGCGCTGTTCAACGTGCTGAAGATAGCGCGCGGCGCCGCGCTCGCGCACTTCCCCGCCGTGTTCGACGCGCTCGCGCGGCTCGCCTGCGACCCCGAGCCGCAGGTCAAGCAGGGCGCCGAGCTGCTGGATAGACTGCTCAAGGTAGCACAGCTTTCAGGACAGAGTGTACTCCTCACCATCAAAAATCACAAAAAGATGTCCTCCTAAAAATTATTTTTTGCAGCATCCAAGAAGACAGATTAGCTGCAACATTCTTCCTTATTTTATTTATATCATAATATATTTTCATTTAGATACAGACCTACAACTGGCGGGCGGTAATGTTGGCGCGATCCAAACTAGCTTCGCATTGCATAGTAAACGCGACACTATTATTACTTAGTTTTCATAACAATCGTTCATCCATCATACACAAACGTTGGCCTCATATTGATAACCGAATGCCTTTATTTTTCTTCCATAAAAACAATGCCGTAAAGAGTTTTTGTCCTAGTGTCCTTCCCACTTTAAATAACAACAGATAAAAGTTAATGAGCCGAACACTAAACACGTCACTTCGTAATTCATTCGAATCAACTCAAGACAAATTAATCTCAAGCTTGTATGTGTCAGTAAACAAAGTGAACAGTGCATTTCTTAATAAATAGTAACTTGTGAGTTATTTCCACCACCACATCTTATGTGAGCCAAAATGTTACATCTAAGAATACTGCTAGGCAAAAAAGACTATCTATCTAGGTGTGTTTAGAAAAAACAACACAGCAGCAGCTGCGACTTCGAGTCCCTCATAGAGTACATGCTTGTGTGATGTGCAGACCATCGTATTTGAGTAATGGAGTTCATAAACGTATTGCCTATGTGTCTTATCCGTTCAGTTACAGCGCAAATTTCCGCAATTGGTGCGATTGCTGTAACAATTTATTTATTTCCTTATACAGATCTTCCTTGACCTGAAGTCTAAAGACAACAAATATACTTGGATTGGAACACACGTATCTTTATTGAAATCTCTTTTCGTTTGCCATTTTAACATAGCATTTCGAGTACTAAGTATATTTTATTAAGAGTTTGATCCCCAATTAATAGTTATTATGTCGATAAAATTTGATGTCGTGTGTCGTGAATATCCAACGATCAAGTATGATAATCCTTGTCCTTGACACATTTACATGAACCAACCGGTACGTTTCCAGGACATAGTGACAGAGAGCGAGTCGTTCGACCTGGCCGCGTTCGTGCCGATGCTGCGCGAGCGCATCTACGCGCGCAACGCGTTCGCGCGGCAGTTCGTGGTGTCGTGGGTGTCGGTGCTGGACGCGGTGCCGGACAGCGGGCTCGTGGCGCACCTGCCCGAGCTGCTCGACGGGCTCTTCAACATGCTGGACGACCCCAGCCCGGAGATACGCAGGATGTGAGTCTGACTGTTCGCGCGGCAGTTCGTGGTGTCGTGGGTGTCGGTGCTGGACGCGGTGCCGGACAGCGGGCTCGTGGCGCACCTGCCCGAGCTGCTCGACGGGCTCTTCAACATGCTGGACGACCCCAGCCCGGAGATACGCAGGATGTGAGTCTGACTGTTCGTGCGGCAGTTCGTGGTGTCGTGGGTGTCGGTGCTGGACGCGGTGCCGGACAGCGGGCTCGTGGCGCACCTGCCCGAGCTGCTCGACGGGCTCTTCAACATGCTGGACGACCCCAGCCCGGAGATACGCAGGATGTGAGTCTGACTGTTCGCGCGGCAGTTCGTGGTGTCGTGGGTGTCGGTGCTGGACGCGGTGCCGGACAGCGGGCTCGTGGCGCACCTGCCCGAGCTGCTCGACGGGCTCTTCAACATGCTGGACGACCCCAGCCCGGAGATACGCAGGATGTGAGTCTGACTGTTCGCGCGGCAGTTCGTGGGGTCGTGGGTGTCGGTGCTGGACGCGGTGCCGGACAGCGGGCTCGTGGCGCACCTGCCCGAGCTGCTCGACGGGCTCTTCAACATGCTGGACGACCCCAGCCCGGAGATACGCAGGATGTGAGTCTGACTGTTCGCGCGGCAGTTCGTGGTGTCGTGGGTGTCGGTGCTGGACGCGGTGCCGGACAGCGGGCTCGTGGCGCACCTGCCCGAGCTGCTCGACGGGCTCTTCAACATGCTGGACGACCCCAGCCCGGAGATACGCAGGATGTGAGTCTGACTGTTCGCGCGGCAGTTCGTGGTGTCGTGGGTGTCGGTGCTGGACGCGGTGCCGGACAGCGGGCTCGTGGCGCACCTGCCCGAGCTGCTCGACGGGCTCTTCAACATGCTGGACGACCCCAGCCCGGAGATACGCAGGATGTGAGTCTGACTGTTCGCGCGGCAGTTCGTGGTGTCGTGGGTGTCGGTGCTGGACGCGGTGCCGGACAGCGGGCTCGTGGCGCACCTGCCCGAGCTGCTCGACGGGCTCTTCAACATGCTGGACGACCCCAGCCCGGAGATACGCAGGATGTGAGTCTGACTGTTCGCGCGGCAGTTCGTGGGGTCGTGGGTGTCGGTGCTGGACGCGGTGCCGGACAGCGGGCTCGTGGCGCACCTGCCCGAGCTGCTCGACGGGCTCTTCAACATGCTGGACGACCCCAGCCCGGAGATACGCAGGATGTGAGTCTGACTGTTCGCGCGGCAGTTCGTGGGGTCGTGGGTGTCGGTGCCGGACAGCGGGCTCGTGGGTGTCGGTGTAAGATAGGTTATTTAAGCACGCTACCGTTGAACGTTTTATGAAAATGGGTTGTGCTTGTGTGTAGGTCAATCAATAAATTAAACCTGAAAAACCCAAATGAATATTTCTTGTCAAACTGCATACTTGGTAATCAACTCGAATGTAGTAACCACGTCATTTAACAGCAGACTTTCAATATGCCAGTAGTTAAACCGCCATCTTATTCTAAATCACCAGCTGCTATCCGACTTAGATATTAGTATTTCAGCAACGAATAATCGCGCCTGCATGTGGGTTTCAGGTGCGACGTGCAACTAAACGAGTTCCTTCGCAGCATTAAGAAAGATCCGTCGCGGGTCGACTTCCAAGCGATGATCAACATCCTCATCACGCACGCGCAGTCGCCGGAAGAGTTAGTGCAGGTAGGAAACTTGGGAAAACTACGGAAACTAGATAATAAGTTATCTTTGTCAATTCGATTCTAACGATGAAGTCAGAAGAAGATGAATAAAAATACCTATGGAAATAAATATCTAAAACACTCAATACCTGGATTGATGTTGCCTTTTTGTTGGTCGAAGAGGCCGCCTCGTTGTTGATGCACCGATGCACTTTTTCGAGTCCACTTTTTATTAAATACACATAATCACCTTCCGCGACACCGAAGCCACGCCGCTATTGCGTAACTTGTAATAAAAACCGAAAAGCACGAATCCACCGTACAGAGCTCTTTTGACAACTCGTTTAACTTAAATTTATACTACCCTAGTAAAATAAAACAGTTTTACCCACAAATATATTCCTAACTACGTGCTTAAAAAATGGCTTTGAGTTCGCGCTATTAAAACTTACCCACAAAAATTCAGATATTTTAACTACGTTACAACTTTCTTGAGCTGAACATCAAATATCTCAAACTCAAAATGTGCGTATGATTTTTTGTGTTTGTATGGTTATTATTATTTATTATGTTGCGTTGGATTTGCAAATAAAATTTGACTTTTCTAAGCTTCAATATTGCTCGGCCTCGGGTCTAGCTAGCTCTTGATCTATCATTATTCTTTGCACTGGCCCTTAGATGCGTTGTCATTTCTGCCCTCTTGTTAAATGTTAACTCTGAATTGCATTAGTAGGCCCAAATAAACAATAAATTTGTTCGTGTCCCAGCTGACCGCGATCACATGGATCAAGGAGTTCTGCGAGCTGGCGGGCGCGGGGCTGCGCGGGCACGCGTCGGGCGTGCTGTGCGCCGTGCTGCCGTGCCTCGCCTACGCCGACGACGACGAGCCCAGGAAGAGTATCCTTTTGTAATGACGCTCGCCGGACAAGCGCAGTTGAGATTACTCGTAGAAAACGTACTACACACTGGTGGATATTTACGCGGGGATACCACCCCAACTTCCTAATACCAAAGTTTTTATATTAATTCCAAGAAAGAAGTGTGTTCGGCTAACAAATAAATCAGGACAGGGCATTGAATACAATACACAAGAAACTAACGTCTAAGGTCCAATTGCTAGATATATTTACTCTGTTATTTGAAAG
Organism: Pyrausta aurata; assembly: GCA_963584085.1. NCBI lineage: Eukaryota > Metazoa > Arthropoda > Insecta > Lepidoptera > Crambidae > Pyrausta > Pyrausta aurata. The sequence continues at coordinate 408,237 of OY757270.1, forward strand.
ACGTGCTGATATTTTAACCATGAGTTTACGCTAACTCTGTTTTAAAAAAAGCGATTTATAGATAATACCGAATTAATTTACGCGATCTAATAGTGTCTAATAGATATAAGAATGACCAGTCATTAACTGATTAAAAATAATTCCTAAACAAGTGTAAAAAAATAACCTTACTACATACGGAGGGTACAGGGATCCGCGAGACGGCGGCCACCGTCAACCTGCAGCTGACGAAGCTGCTAGTCGCGGACCCCCCCTCGGAGGGGCCCCCGGACGAGGGGGCCGAGGGGGGCCGTGACGCGGAGGGGGAGGGGGAGGGGGGCCGGCTGCGGCTCGACGCCGTGGTGGGGGTGCTGACGCAGATGCTGCACCACAGCTCCGTGCACACGAGGGTGGCCGCGCTGGACTGGATACTGCACTTGTACAATAAGATGCCGGCCGAGGTGAGCGCTTTAATGAATGAACTATCCAGAGTCTCTTGTTTGAAGAGACGTTTTTGTGTCGTTTGAGCAAGCGATTTTGGCAAGGCGACGGTGTCTTCAACCGTACATACGAGTTTATTACATTTGTACAATAATTTTGTACATACACTTTGTGCCAAAATTGAAAACTATTTTTTTGTAATTTTGGGTGGCTGATTTATAAAAAAAATACAACGCTATCAGTAGGTACGTATTTCTGAATCCTGTTCGGTATGAGTTTCGTTTTGTTAAAAATTGAAGTTTGTATTTAACAATCGAGTCTTAAGAGTTCACACTTATATTTGAAAAAAAAAAACATTATAATAGCCTCGGTAGCTAAGTAAGCCTCACAGGGGAGTAGCCGAGCAAGATAAGCACGAAGCCATCTCAGCAATCGAGCTCCAGTCGGTAACGATGTCAAATTATAGCTGCTCTCTAAACTCAAACTCAAGCGTTTATTTGCGCAGAACTCAGTAAATAAATATACCATTTAAAAATAAGCAGCGCATGTGTTCATCATAGTGCAAAAATTAAATGATTCAGTTAACATGTGTAGAATGTTGCAGATGTTCGGCGAGACGGGGGGCGTGTTCGTGAGCGTGGTGGGCAGCCTGACGGACGCGTCGGACGACGTGGTGCGGCGCGCGCTGGCCGTGCTCGCAGAGATCTGCTCCTGCACGCCCGGTCAGTCGCACTCGCATACTAACAAATAGCTAGGTATCGCTCTACAAGGACATGATGCATGGACAACCCGGGACAGTGTCCTGGCGCCATCGAATGAGGAGGACCGACCCCAAATAAAGGGAGCAAGCAAGGAAGAAGAAACGAGTAGATATTGCACTAGTGTGTCGGAATTGACCCCTCATATTATACGAATTGGTCAACATTTTTGTCTTAAGCGCATAAAAATGTGAGCTTAAATTCAATTAAATACACGTCTGTTACTGTATCTGTCTCATTTTATTAGAGATCCATTTTTGAAGATATGTGTATAAGGCTCAACTTTGCTCTTATATCATCGCTCTTTCACTCTTATAACAAATAATAATATTTGTAAGTGAAATCAGGCACAATCCAAGCTGTCTTTGAGTAAAAAAATCTTCACAGCGAGTGCAACAACGAGCTAAATGTGGGGTATAACTTACTATCTTTATACTTGTCATTATGAACAGCCATATTTAGTGCAATGATTTTATGTGTGTGTTTAAGTGTGATTTGTAAGTAATAATATTTTTTTCTCTCATTTCAGGAGACCTAGAATCTAGTCCTTACTACTACAAGTTCCTACAAGCACTACTTAGGTTATTAGCAGCTGACGATAATTTATTAGAAGACAGAGGGGCATTTATCATAAGGTTAGTAATCTAAAAAAAATACTTGTGTCCAAAGTAGTTTTTTCTCTTGTGTAACTGCAAATAATGCATCGCAAGTAAATGTTAAACTAGCGCCGTCTCCAGCGGTAGCGATCGTGGCGAACGCTAAACAAAATGGCGGATTAGGTCAGAGAGAGACACTAAAGAAGCAAACGTGCCCCTGGTTGAAATACTGTAAGCGATCGCCATTCTACTTACCAGCGCTTACTAGCGCTATTATCCGCCAAATACAGCCATTATTATTGGACGCTATCATCATTGACGCTCGCCTCTTGCGTTAACATACTCAATACCGTACGCAAATGCGCCGTTTGTAAACGCCCCAACTACGCTCGCAGACAGCTGTGCGTGCTGCTGAACGCGGAGGACATCTACTGCGCGCTGTCGCGCATCCTGCGGCAGGAGCAGAACCTGCGCTTCGCGGCCACCATGGTGGACGTGCTGTCCACCATCCTGCTCACCGCCGCCGAGCTGTACGAGCTGCGGCACCAGCTGCGCGCCATAGACAAGCCGGTACTTACTATAATACTTTACAGTTTAGGGCCTACCCACGCGTAGGTATCACAACCACACTACGTGGTCGGGCGTATATTTTGTATTGAAAATTAAAAGGGCCATTCACACGTACCACATTTTGCTATCGATTTCTTGTGGGATACCGACGACGTTGCAACCACAACGCGACCACCAGCGACACCGAGGAAAAAACAAAAACCACATCGACATCGTCGGAAACACAACGC
>OY757270.1:411010-433010 GCA_963584085.1 Pyrausta aurata
CGAAATCCTCCGCTGTAGAGGGCGTCTCTATGACACTGTCCATATTTTTGTGTACCTACGGTTGACTTCGCGAGGTGTTGCCTAATTTTAGGAGATGAATGAAACCATCGATACCTACAAATTTTAATTTGGGGTCACGATCGGAAGATAAATGTCTGATGCCCCATACGAGTAAGTTAGTTAGTTGGCTACGTTGACAATGAAGTATGGAGTTCGTTTCTTTTTAATATCTGATGAGCGGGCCCGCAGTTAAAGTTGTAAGTGAGTGTCGATGGTCTCATTCGGCTCCAAAAATTTGACAACTTCTTTTCTCTCGTGAAGTCGTGCCGGCGTGAACGACACGGAGGACTATATTCGAAAATATGGACATCGTGACACAGAGCCTGCCCCTGCTGACTTCCAACGCACAGAGACCGCGATTCAAAAGTGCAGCATTTGTGCAGTTGGGGTATGATGGATGATACCTAATGTAAAAACACCATTCGGCAAACAACTTTGATCAATTTGAATTTACTTACTGATGACGATAAACGATTTCATAGAAGATGTATGACTACCTACTAAGTAACTATTGTCGTCAGTCGTATATTCGTCACATTCCCATACATATTTACATCTTTACAAAATTCGTCAAACAAGTACGTAAGAATCCTATTGTGAAGCCACTAATAATATGTAACGGAAATGTCTAATGCGGCGCGCCCCCAGCGAACTCGACCTTGACTTGATGAATTGATAAGCTGTATAGTATATTTTTCTTTGCTAGTCAAACGTTGTAAACAATATTGATATTCCTTTTATTTGAAATAATTCATTTTAAAATAAGAAAAAAACGACATTCACTACCTAAATAGGTAATTTGTCTTTGGGCACCGACATCTTTTTAAATCAAATAGTTAATTCATTTTGATAATTGATATTATTTTAAAAGTAATAAAAAGATTGTTTATAATATTCGACTAGCAAAGAATAATTTACCAAGTTGTGTTATACAAACCACAAACCTTAACACGTTCCGGGACACTACTCCAGACACAATAAATGTTTTATTGTTTTCACGCCTGTAGGCGTTCACTGTTCCGGAACGTGTTAACAACCACTAGCTTAAAGTGATGAGTCATGTGTTAGTGTTAGAGGATGATGGCGCCCACTTCATACATCCTCTAACACTACAGTATATGAAATAGTTTTTTTCGTTCGTTAAAGGATTTGACACACTGGATGTGTTCTGTGGTCTTCTCCATACATAATTGACTGCATTCAGCCAGCGTTTTTATTAACCAGACCGCAGAACGCAATCGCATCCAGTGTGTCAAAGCCTTAAAGCTAATAGAACTGTACTGTTAATGTTAAAGCTGTTAAAGCTGGCGGTTGATTTAAAGAAATCAGCCGGGGATGTTTTTACTGTTCACAAGGGATCTTATTTCATTTATGATAACTTTTCACGACGGAATTCAATCACAGATCTTTGACGTAAGACGGTTTTAAAATGTGTCGAAACTCAAACCGCCTGTGTACTTCCGGTTTAAAAATTAGTTTCATATCTCGAAGTTTAGCAGTGACGGCCCCGCGAACGCGAAAGATGAACACTTGAACTCGGTTCCACGACATAGACTCGCTTTAGTCGTACGAACGAGCCATAACCGCTTTAGTAACATTCACATTTTGTGATATTTTACTTAGAAATTTAAACGTAGCTTAACGTAATTTTAGTGTGGCCGTTGCAGGGTTACCCGTCGGCAGCTTTCTCATAAGATTTTACAGTTTCTCAATATAATCTCTTGAGTCTAGGCTGGATGTTAGATTTAATAAATATTTAATGTTCTTATTTTTCATTTTTTTTTTATTATTTCGAGGCTGAATACACATTCAGGGAATTATATTGAGGGACATCGACGTCTCGAGCCTCCTAGCGGCGAACTATTTATTTTTCTATTACCCTTGAGAGTGTATTTTTCTATTGATAAATTGTAAATAGATACGCGTCAGAAATTCGTCCATAGACTACTAGTACTGTTGTTACTGACATTGTTAGCTCCGGGACACAAGTGAAAGTAGGTGCATAATGCACCTACTTCAACCCATTTCATAATCACTCTGTTATGATATAACTCATATCTTTTATTATTGAATACATCTACCTTTGCGTATTTTATTTTAATACATATTTGAAAACAAACTTACAACCAGCGACTCCATAGATGGACACGAACATATCCGTCGCTTAACTGCTTATTATGATTACTAAACGCACAGCTCGGTTGGAAGGGTGTTTTCTGTGATAAATTTATTTTAATGAGTTACAGCGTGTTTAGAACGTATAATATAAGTGCCCACTTAAGCAACTCGCACAGAATAAACGACTGTACCGGTCACGCTTGACCGCACGTGAGTTCACTTCGCTTAAGATTTCAGTCAATGTTTAAAGTTTCATACAAGTTACTTGTACACCAGTTCTTATTTATTGAACCACACGGCATCATTGTGCCTTCTGTAAATTGACTTGTTTTACATTTTTAGTTTATAATATTCACAGATATGTACTTATCATTATTTCCAAAGGTATGATCTGGTTTGTGGTACAACTGTACTGAACTAATGATATGTATCAATATAATTTGAGCAGAAAAAACTGTACTCATGTCGGTTAGAATTTGTATTTGACTGTTCAAAGAAACCTGTATGTACTGTAATAAAATTAGTGAAGCATAGTCGCACCACAAAACTAAACTTATATGCACTAAGAGGACTGCTGCTATTCAAATTTTGACTTATAAAATCTTTAAAATCATTTATTGTCAATTCAACTGGGTCACATCATAATATCTAAAAAGAAATGTATAGGTAAACCGCTTCATTGAGACTTCGCCTGCGGGGTACAGGGGTGCGGGCGGCGGGGATACACAAGAGACGAAATTTGCCAAGACAGATCTTAAGATATGTGACGTCAGTGGTCACAATGGTGGACGTCAGTGTCGACACTTTATAACATTACATAATTGGAAAAAAAATTTCGATTCGATACAATTACACCAATGAGAGTGAATTAATTCTAAATATTATTATCCAGAGCCGTGGATTTTGATCAATAAATTAAACGGAATCTTAAAATAAGATAGATTTTTTGGCAAAATTAAAAACTTCAAATAACATTCCTTGGTAACTTTTGCGACTGTTTTGTTTGAGTGTATATCTAGTTCATATTTATATCTAGTTCATATTCCACTGAATTTAAATCTATATTTCATTCTAAAATATTTGTATATATTTAGAGCCTTTATTAAAACACTGTTATTTTACAGTGTTCAAACGGTGAACTTAATGCTAAGAGCATTCTCTTCCCCAGTTATACTTTAGCATAGAATATATAAAAGTACTACAACTTTAGGTCATGTACAAAGATTGTAACAGGTGCAGGAGAATGATGTTAAATAGAAATAAAAAAAAAACATGAGAAAAATTCCATAAAATAGATTTTGTGTCCGAATAAACTGCGACTCATCTTCAGACTTCAGTCAGACAGTATTCTCTTGTGTACTTCTGTCAAAGCGTCCGCAACTGTCAACAGATGCTATCGCTACCTATGTAGCGAGCGTACTGAATTTTGACAAGAATGTGCCTGCCGCCCGCACCTCTCACAAACCCCGCTCTCGCCTCCCCCCGCGCCCCTGTACCCCGCAGGCGAGGTCTCATTTTCGCGGTTTACCTATAGACAGAAGGTCCTCTTTTTACACTGTACCTTAATCATACATACATTAAGTTAATTTAATTTGAGTGAGTCATAAGTACTTACTTCAACTTTATAGTTTTTATCACTTATTCATAATGGTAAATTATTATAAGATTGTTGTTACTCTTGGTATACATAATAATAATTGTTTTAAATTGATTCATGACTAGTCAAAATAAATACATTAATATTACAGTGTGTGGTTTGAGATGGTACTGTAAGCTTGGTTGCATTAAAAAAAAGTCATAAAAGTAATTTATTTCTTCATATAGATAGACCCACTGAGGACACTTATACACATCCCAATATAAATCCTTCTACTGCTTCAGGACATTTGTGGGCTAGTGCTGAGAAGAAGCACCATCAAATTTAACTATGTAAAAACATGTCTGACAGGTTAGTGTTATGGTACAACCAAGCCTTATTCTACTACTACCTATTTTAAATCAAGTGATCCTCCAACAAAGAGCTTCAACATTAGGTGAAAGTTGATAGAAACAATGTTACTGACAAAGCTCTATTAAGAGAACTCCTGCCACTCTCTCTTCATCAGAGAACTATTCAGCTACTTTCTGCATTAATCCCTCACAGATGTGTTTATCAACATATTGTGATCACCACTATCCTATTAATCTGTGAAGACGAATTTTACCATGATTATGTTGACAGCTAGCACAAATATCTCCTTTTCTTACTTATTTGCTGAAATAAAATTAAATGCAGCTTGCCCTTTAGGTATGATTATTTGCTGATTCAAGAATAGATACATAGTAATAGAAATAATTACATTTATTTTATTATCAGTACAAACAGATAAAATCTGACTTATCCTATGAAGTTGATGACGACAATGTGAAGCACTAGATGAGCAAAAATGAAATCTGCAAACCCACGCTCTGCGCTCAGACCTAGGAACTCTTGCTTATTATCAGGATTCACTTGCAGCCGTAAGCAGACTGAAAACAAATCAAGCTCAGATTATTTTCAACAATCGAATCACTATCATGACCTATTTAAGGTTAGAATGTAAAATTTGACCCATCAAACACAAAGAACAATAAAAATATATCAACATTCAAAGAAACACGAAAGCAGTATAATATTTGTCTTACCTCCTAGAACAAACGAGCTGACAGTGGAAATAAAGCCACTGAGGAAAGAATTGAATGGAAAAGTGCCGACAAGACAACAATACACAAATTGAATGACTGCAGTCAGGAAAACGTATAGTAAATACGCGTCGATGATCTTTAGCTTCTTTGGAGTTTTTGCGGTATATTCTTGATATAATTTTGGGATAACGGAAGCGAGGGAGGTCATTTTTCCGGCTTTTTTCTTCAATCAACTCAGTACAAGTACACGTCAGCTTTCCGACACAGACAGATTTTCTGTTTTCGGAAATTGACAGTTGACTGACTGCTGACACTTGACATTTGACAACTTATTGATAGAATGAAGGTTGCGTTGCGTATCGGACGCCATAAACAAGAAGAAGAAGGTTGCGTACCACTTGATGACCGCGACGACCGCCACGCCCGCGAATGCTCATTTTAGCTTTCCACTTTTGAACGCGGTTGTCTTGCTAGACTTGAGTGTTAGGGTTGTATTGTATGTAGTGTAGTTATGGTATGGTGTAGTATTATATTATCTGTGGTATGGTATATATAGTAGTATATTAAAGGTAGATAGATGATGATGTTCGTAGATATATGCATAATAAACGCTATTTTAGGTCTGCCTTCGGCTTGACCCTCGGAGATTACACCTTACCTTTCATCAACGTATAAACGACCTAAATGCTCCATAGCACTTGCCCACGCGCGGCCATAGACTATGACAGGATATGGCAGCGCGGGGGCAGCGGGGGGAAGCACGTCTCTTGAGCCGCGAGGCGCTGGCGATATACAGTGCGCTTTTCTTTGATCGCGTGTGAACACCTAGTGCTCCATAACTTTTCGATAATTTTTATAATGTCTAACAGTGTTACTGTTCGAGAGCCGAACTTTAAGTTGGCTCGAAATTATTGTAAATTGGTGTACACCCTCAGGTAAGTACCCAATTAATTTTGAGATCCTTTAATTGTGTCGTTAATTAATTACCTATTTTAATTATCATATTTGCAGTTAGGATGATTTTCATTAATCATCTCTTAGTTCGGAGCTCAATCCGAGTGTATTGTTTTTATTGTATTTACCTTGTGTGATAGGTTATAATTGAAACTAAGGACGCGACCGTAGGACGCCATGTTTTAACGGCTAGCGTACCTTCCATTATGGCAACGGGCTCTAGTTATGACCTGCCGTATACCTGATTTGGGTCATGAGATTCAACTCCACGGCCGATGGAAACCCAATCGTTCTAACTGGTCTTGTTTAGCCCTGGCTGGCAAATAACAGTCAGGACAAATCGGAGCCACCAGTGAAACGGCCCAAATCCTGGAGCCTTCGGACGGCCTCTAACCTAGAGCCTTCGAACAGACTCCAACTACGAGCTGAAGTACGGCCTGCAACTAGGAGCCGTCGTCGGACGGCCCACAACTCGGAGCCGTCGGGCGAACATATCTGAGCCGCTCAGACGACTTTAAATCTTGGTGCCTTCGGGTGGCCTCTGTCTCAGAGCCTCCGAACGGACCCCCAACTCGGGACCATGGAACGGTCTCGAACTTGGAGCTGGTCGGCCAGCCTCCAGACGTCGGACGGCCTCCAACTCAGAGCCGTCTGATGAACATATGTCGAATACTGGTGCCATCGGACGGCCTCTAAGTCAGAGCCTTTGAACGGACCCAAGTCGTAACCATGGGATGGCCTCCAACTTGGAGCTATCGGTCAGTCTCCAACTAGGAGCCGTCGCCAGACGGCCTCCAACTCGGAACTATCGGATGACTGACTATATTCGAGGCGTGGGGGACGACTTCGAATATTGTTTTCTTCGGACGGCCTCTAAATAGGAGCTTTATAATAACGACACCGGCGGACGACACCCCCAACTCAAGACCGTGTGGCGGCCTCCAACCCGGAGCCGTCGTATGAACATATTTGAGGACTATTTTGAATTTTGGCTACTTCGGATGGCCTTGAACTCAGGGCTGTGGGATGGCCTCCAGCTCCGAGCCGTCGGTCGGACATATAAGAGCCGTTAGACACCCCAACTCCAACTGTCGGGTAGGGGCCCTAAGGCAGTCGAAACCTGCGGCTAGAAAACCTTAAGCCAGACCTCCAGACGGCACCACAGGATAGTGAGACGGATACTATGGGACCGTCAAACGACCCTAACTTGTGAGGTCGGACGATTTTGGGCCTTCGGACAGACCAAAATCTATAGACAGACTAACTCGACTGTTGGCCAGCCCTGAGCCTGGCGGCCGCCGGACGGACACTATTGGGCCGTCGGTCGGATACAACTGGGCCGTCGGATATCTCAACTTGGGCTCATAGTTAAATAAATCTTGTGATCGTCGAACGGAACACACTGTCAGATTATCGTTATAATCTAAAATTTGTCCCAAGTCCTGTTAGTCGTCTCAACCTGTTCTTCTACAGGAATGGCGATGGGAGGGAATTTTATACTGCTAGGCAAGCTAGCGAAAGCCACAGCAAAGAGAGCTGACAACCATAACGCTACATTGGAGGAATTAGAAAGTGATCAATCTCCCTAAGGAGGATCTTGAATTAGACGCAGTTAGCTCAAACATACTTCAATTTGCGCTTCCAATGCTGGACTTAGTCCTAATCATGCAACCGGAGGCGGTATACTTATCAGAAAAAGCTTACCAGAAACTAAAGCTAAAACTGCTTGATTGGCCCTTTACAAGGACCTTGATAATCCATCCAGTGGCGACCGGAACGAGAATACGAGGCACCGCAATTCAATACGAATTATTTAACGAAGCTATAGACTATATTATTATGAAGGAACCAATTATTTCAAGAGAATCAATCAACACGGCTTTAAGATAGAAGGAGAATGTCAGAGGAAGAAAGAGAAAGACCTCATCTATTTTAAGAGATCGGGCAAAGCTGAGAAGGCTTGTAGCCACGCAAAATGCTGTGGCAGAGCTCTCTCATCGTTCATCAAACATAGAGTTGCTCCTACAACAATCCGAAAGAAGAATGATTCAAATAGAAACCAAAATAAAAGCCAGCCTTCACTTCGAAACCAAATGGGTGACAATTCTTACTACCTGAATTTTCAAGCAGGTCAGTCAAGAAATTACGCAAAATGGCAAGAAAAAGGGGCACCTCAGTACATAATGGATACAATAAAAGGCTACCGAATTCCATTCGTGGCAGTTCCACAGATTATCAGGCTTTCGGGCTCAATATCCGCGAAGCTGCAAACCAAAACCTCTCCAGACATGGACAGAGCAATAGAAAAGATGCTGCATGATGGATCTATTCAAAAATGCACCTTTCTGTCAGGCTTCATATCGACAGTTTTCCTTATCCGGAAAGAAAATGGAACGAAAACACCGGTGTTGAACCTTTAAAGACTGAACGAGTCTTTGAAACCAAAAACCATTTCGTCTGATTAACCACAGACACATTCCTAATTTTGTTCAGGAAAATTAAAACCTACCGATGAAAGTCGACTTAAAAAACGCTTACTTCCATGTGCCTGTCCAGGAAAACCACAGACGCTTTCTAGCGTTTTGCTACAAAAATCATATTTGTAACATGACATGCTTTTCATTCGAAATTGCAAAAGCCCCCTTAGTATTTTCTCGAATCACAAATTGGATAGCGGGGTTACTAAAAGCAGAAGGGATCAGAGAAGTAGTCTTCCTAGACGATTTCCTACTAGCCAACCAAGACCCAGTTCTCCTAAAACCACAGGCGAAACGAACGATCTGTCTCCTTAGGGACTTCTTAGGCTTCGTCGTAAACATTGAAAAGACTTCAGCTTCTTCGACTCAAAGGCTAGAATACTTGGGTATATTTTGGGATGCCAAGAGGATTCTGAAACATCTGTCCTCCGAGAATTTAAACAGAATCCATCACCAAATCAAAAAATCCCTACATAAGGATGTCTGGAATTGGATTAAGGCGAAATCATTATAGGAAGACTGAATTTTGCCTTTTTGTATTTGTGGTCCATTTCGGTCGCCTCCATTGTCGAAGAATCCAAATTGCCAGCAATGGCATACCTCAGTTCTCAAAGAAAAACTACAAGGTACCTCAAAGAGCGTTAGATGATCTTCTCTGGTGGTTATACAACATTGATCTGGATACAAATATTTGGCTGACGGGAAACAGGTCATTTCTAATAACCGATGCGTCCGATTGGGGTTGGGGAGCAGTTCTCAACGACAGTCAGTATTCGCAGCATTGGAACGTGGACCAATTTAATTGGCACTCCAATCGAAAGGAGCTTTGGGCTGTATTGTGTTCTTTAAAGACCAACGCAGCGTCTCTAAAATCACCTAATCCAGCTGCAGACAGACAATCGGACGGTCGCAGCTTACATAAGAAAAGAAGGAGGGACAAAGTCTCAACCGCTCCCTGAAATGACCAGAGAACTACTACAGCTCCTTCATGCACTACCATCACCTTGGAACCACACTGCCGGGGCGCCTCAATGGGATCGCCGACCATCTATCTAGGGATCGAGCACCTCCAGATTGGTGTCTCTCACAAAATGTGAAAGACATGCTGTTCAAAAAGTGAGAAATTCCTGAAATCGACCTTTTCGCATCCAGGCCATTGGCAGCGGTAGTGCCCTATAGCAGCAACGACTTAACGGACCCAGAAGCACTGTATATCAACGCCTTTGGTCGTCCTTGGAACTACCATCTAGCTTGGGTTTTTCCCCCATCAACAACTGATACCGAGACTACTAAGCCACCTGAACTCTGCAACAGGAAACTTCATTCTCATTGTCCCTTGGTGGGACAAAGTTTTTTAGAGACCCAATCTCAAGTCGAGAGCGAAGACAGCACCATTCGAAATACGGAATCTTCATCACCACCTAATGGATTTGGCAACAGGTCGACCGCCTCCTTAAGTAGACAAATTAATTCTGGAGGCTTGAAGGTCCGGGGTGGAAGACCTGGACAAAGGCTATTAAAAAAGTCTAGCGCGAGTTTTATGCTTCTTATGGTCCTGCCCCAAGGGCACACATACATAAATTAGCGGTATGCGATGTTGGGGCGTTGGCGAACCTTCTCTTCCAAAGACGACATATTGTCCTAACTTTTACGTTTCGTGGCCTTGCTTGTAATACTTTCCATGAGTAGAAATATTATATGGAGCCCAGAGGACTCCTTTTTCTAGTGGCTGGTTTCGATTCCAAGACATGATTTGACAACTTTAGTCAGGCTGGTTACATGAAAAAAAAAAAAAAAAAAAAGAATGTTCTTCGAATCTATCTTCAGCATCAAGGCCAGTGCTTGCAGGCTAGACTTGAGCAGCGTTTAAAAAAGATTATTGAATGTACGGCCTCACTCTATAAGCATAAGCTTGAGCCTTAAGCAGTCTAGCCGGAACTTTAGGAGATGTTCTGTTATTTATTTGATTATGTCGATAAACTTACTCGTGAATACCTGACAGTAAGTGTTAAGGCTGCTGTCACCTACCTTCTAACAAAGTTCAAGTGCAGTTTTCTTCCCAAAAATGACTTAACTGACAACTTTTTTTGACTGATTTGTGTAGAAATAAGCTATCTACATAAGATGTAAGCTCTGAATTTTTGATTCAATCTTTAAAATGCCTGTAATTTGCAATCATAGAAGCCAAATTGACGGTTTTTCTGGTGCACTTTTCTAGATCAGTTGTTGACATCAGCTATCGAAATAACATAAACTTGAAGGGAATTACGTTCGTCTACAAGGTGTAGACTCTGTTTTTTTTATTTATTGTTCTGGTTATTCCAAATGAAGACAAAATTGAAACCATGTTTTGGCATAAAATACGCATCTAAAGGCAGGCGATTATCTCTGAGATACATTGCACTTATTGTGTGTTATTTGATAAAACAATGTTATAGAGGTTCTTACCTTTGACTTAGCATCTAAATTCTTGATTTTATCTTGTGCACTATATTCAAAATATCTTACTAAAGTAACCTATAAATTTGAGATTTGGAGCTGTCACGAACATTCATCTTCGATCGAGATTTGACAGACAGCGCCGAGCGCTCGGAGGGGAAGGGTGTGTCGCTCGTTGTCTTCGCTGCTACTCTTTTATTTCGTGTATGATACTAATTCCAAATTTGAAAATATCACGCTTTGCACAATTTTTATACGGCGACCAATTCGCTTTGAGGCTTTATGCAACAGGCAGTAAGCTCAAGTGGCAGTGGGCAGGGCACATAGCGCGAAGAACTGATGGCCGTTGGGGCAGAAAAGTTCTAGATTGGAGACCCTTCGACCAAAGGCGCAGCGTAGGACGTCCGCCGACAAGATGTACAGACGACCTTGTGAAGATCGCAGGATCGCACTGGATGCAGACCGCTCACAACCGGTATTTGTGGAAAGCCATGGGGGAGGCCTATGTTCAGCAGTGGACGTCCTTCGGCTGATAATGATGATGAAGGCCAAGAATAGGCAATAGTATCAATTCTATTGCATATGTATGGGGTTGCAAATAATAACCTTATTTATATAAAATAAAGTAATATCAGTAACACTACTTTATAGTTCAACAACGGTAGACCGATTATCATGATATTTACTTTGTTGAATTGGTATTTACCTCTTACCCCTTAAGTTATTATAAAACAGGGCTGGGGCGCGCCGAGGCTGGATATGAAGCAAAGTTTTCTGTGGTCGAAGTTTTTTTTTTCACTAAAAAGTCTAAAACTCTTCAAAGGACTCCAATATAGGCAAACCATTTCTTTTTGAAGTCAGTGCCATCGCATGGGCTCGCTCAAGTTCCATCTTAAGCGACATCTATCTGGGCATCGACTCCAAAAAGAAATGGTTTGCCTAAAATGGAGTCCTTTCAAGAGTTTATTTAAGACTTTTTAATGTGTTTTGTTTTTGAAGTCGGTTTTATTGAAATAGTATGGTGGTGAAGTGACCATTAACCCAACAAAATTGAAGACAAATAAGGGCTTTTGTTTTAAGTATTTGACTTTGAGTAGTAAACAAGTAAGTTTATAAATTTTCTTACATCATTCGTGCTTTGGATTTTGAATAAGAATAAACGGACGACAAAAAGTAAAAGGTCAGTTTTTCTTAATATAGACCGTATGTAGGCGTTATTTAGTTCCACAACCTTTGATACGCACTTGTACGTACATACCATTGGCCATTGGCATCAATTCCATACTGTGTGGGACTTGTTCATGGCATTAATTCCATACGCTAGTAACAGTGTTTCAATGGTTTAAACCTAAATAAATAAGGCAATATTTTGCTTATTTAACATTACTTTTCTTTCTACCACAATCTACAACCACAACCTAACTATAAACTTGTATAGTAAAACGCTTGTTTAAATAGAAGCGTTTCATGTGATGTGTATGTAGTTAATATGAACCTGTATTCAAATTGTACGCAAATGCCATGAAGTTCCATGGTTCTATTCAAGTCCATATTCATATAATATTTCATTATTGAAAAATGTATATGGACAAAATGATATAATACCGGTGTAAACCAAATAATTAAATAAAAATTATCTTGTTTATCATCTGTTATACATGAAATATTTGAAATCTTGATCGAAATTTTCTTAACTACATTTTCTGAATGTTAGCTATAATAACTTGTGACATATTTCATATATCAAAATACAAATCATATCAAAGAACAGCGTTACACTAAAAAGCATTTATGTGTAAATAAATCCTCATAGCATCCAGCTGGTATGACACGTGGTAGATCAAGCCCAGAACCAATGGCATCATCCACCAATAACCCTTAGTCCCCGTTTCTCGTGGAGTTTACATTCGTAAAAAAATACCTACTCTGAGAAGTCACGATTTGGTTGAAGACATAAAGAGGCAGATAACCGGTACCAACCTGTACCGACTGACTAGTGATGTGCCAAGTCATCTATTTTTAATCTCGAAATATTTAAGAAATTCGTTACAACAATCCAAATAAGGACCGACTGACACTAGAAAATTGTTTTGACTCGTCAAGTATGTGTGAACGAGACACAATAGAAATTCCATTATTATGCGACTCCCGGCAGTCGTTTGATACCTGACTGATTAAAACAAGATTCAAATCAAGACTTGAGTCGGAAAAGTCTCTATAAAGCATTTCAATTCCATGAAATAGCCAACACGGCACAACACTGGTTAGTCGTTGCAGGTCAGTGCGTGTTACCCGCCTCTATATGTCTTCACCCTTTGGATGCATTTCGTTTTTTCTATGCTGTAAGTTTTTTACGTTATTATAACTGTACGTTTGTGTTTAAATCTGTGAATTTAGTTATATACTTATCAAAAGGAAAATGTTCGCGAACGAAATTGACGCGAGCCCTGATTCCGAACTGTATTCACTGTATTCGTAATAGGTATTTCAAATACAAAAAAACTGGTATAACATTAATTTATCACATCGACTTTTTAAAACCATCATTTTCTGTGTTCATCATACGCATAGCCTACTACCTAGAGATAAAGTATCAAAATTGTTTAATTACAGTTAACATTTTTTTGTGTCCCGGACATATAAAATCGCACACACACATTGATAAATTGGGTAAAATCTGAGAATCTCCAAACTGTCATATGGCTCTTAACATTTTATTTATGTTTTACTGACATTACTGAATAATTGTTACCTCCTTAATTTTAACTTTAAAGGATCTCTTAACTTATGTGTAACTGGGTACTTTTATTATTATTTTTTCTTCTAAACCTCTTCAGTTCCACTTTCTATCACAGTGCGCTTCTTGAGCCGGCAGAAACCAAACACTTCTCCGAGGGTCAAGCCGAAGGCAGACCTAAAATAGTACCGTTTTTCCCCCGAAGGGTAAAAAACGGATATTTTGGGTCTAGCCAAGGCTTGACCCGAGTCAGGCCTTGCCGCCTCTGGTTCCCCTCGGTCAGGCACTGAATATCGCCAGCGCCTCGCGGCTCAAGAGACGTGCTTCCCCCCGCTGCCCCCGCGCTGCCATATCCTGTCATAGTCTATGGCCGCGCGTGGGCAAGTGCTATGGAGCATTTAGGTCGTTTATACGTTGATGAAAGGTAAGGTGTAATCTCCGAGGGTCAAGCCTTGGCTAGACCCAAAATATCCGTTTTTTATCCTTCGGGGGAAAAACGGTACTATTTACGTAGTATGTATGCCGTGCCGTAGCATTCCGTATCCTACCAGGTAGGATTCCGTGCGTTTTGGTAGGCTACGGTAGACTTACAAGTACTATCACAGAAATCAGAATATATGGTTGAAGTTCTCGTTTCTTGTTGCCATATTTTGTTCAAGCTGGGCTGTATTGTTTATTACTTTGTTTTTTTGCTTTCATGACGCTGAAAAAATATATTGTCAAACTGACAGCCATTGTCTATCTGTAAAATTTACGTTGAATTGCATTTTTACAAAACTGCTTGTCATTCGTGCTTTTGGTTATAGAATAAAAGTTCTTGTTAGTAAATCTAAAACAAAATGTTAAATGTAAGTGGAAACTTCCCTGAATATGCTGTTCCCGGCGCCAAGCAAGTGCGGTTCGAGCCCTACGCTGACAACGGTGGCAGCGTTGTGGCCATCGCCGGTGATGATTACGCGGTGATCGGCGCTGACACCAGACTCAGTACGGGTTTTTCAATTTACACGAGGGAGCAGAAGAAGCTATTTAAGCTGTCAGACAAGACGGTGCTGGGTGCGACGGGCTGCTGGTGCGACACGCTCACGCTGACGCGGCTGCTGCAGGCGCGCATGCAGATGTATGAGCACGACCACAACAAGTCTATGACGACGCCCGCCGTCGCACAGATGCTTTCCACCATGCTGTACTACAAACGCTTCTTCCCTTACTACGTGTCCAACGTGCTCGCGGGTCTTGACGGCGACGGTAAGGGGTGCGTGTACAGTTACGACCCGATCGGCCATTGCGAGAGGTCAAACTACCGCGCTGGAGGCTCGGCTGGCGCGCAGCTGCAGCCCCTGCTTGACAACCAGATTGGGCTTAAGAATATGCAGAATGTCACTGAAGCACCCTTACCGAGAGAAAAAGCTCTGGCCCTAATCAAAGATGTGTTCATCAGTGCTGCTGAGAGAGATATCTACACTGGAGACTGCATTTACATACTGATCATCACAGCCAATGGTATTCAGGAAGAAAAGTTTGAGTTGCGTAAAGATTAAATCCTGTAATTTTAATGATTAATAAAATTTACTTATAAAAATATATCTTTTATAAATGACATCCTTTTCAGCAATTTATAAATATTAAAATACATTATTAACAAATAACTGAATTTATTTTTAAAATTAATTACAAGGTAACTACAACATAACTTATACATTTTGTTCATAACTATTTACAAATCTGAATTGAAGTAGGAATAACATTTTATACAATTTATTTATTGTACTTAGGCATAACAAATATATTCTGTGGAAAGATTTTTTCAAACATTTCTCTTATAACTTCTTGGTATGCAGTGTCTCCCAAAACAGTGGCTTTTAATCTTGGAGGGTTGGTGTTCCCAGTCAGCAGTGGGTGAATGTTGTAGCACAGCTCTACTCTGTCATTGGGTGGGACGGTCACAGCCAGCTTCTTATACCCTGAGAACATGTAAAAGTCTGTGCCTTCCACTGTCAGGCTCAGCCTTATTGGGGTGTTGGTCTTTCCAATCAAAGTACACTTCAAGGGGACAGATGTCTGAACTTCAACTACTTCAGGATAATTGACTTCAATTGCAATGGGACAGTCCTCTATAGGAAGCCCACTTAAGGCTGTGCTGCTCATCACGCAGTGCCCATTAGCATTATCTTTTCGTCTCCACTTAATATTGTACAGACCCACTCTAGTAGGAGTATCTTTAGGTTTGTATTTAGCTTGTATGCAAAAAGCATCAGATGCTATGTTCTTCTCAGCTACCTCTAAATCACTGATACAGGATGGGGGATTTGAATCATCAGAATACTTGAAACAATCCATTACCTCTAATTCTGTGTCTACAATGAGCAAATCCCATGGACTCAGGATCTTTATCTGTGGCATAACTATGAAAGGATCATCTACAAAGCATTTAGAAATAGGCTTAAAATTCATTGCTACAAAGTTAGTTGTGACCTCAAATGGTTTTATTACCGTTATTTTAGTGGTGAAATCTTTAACACATTCCAGTCTGGATATTTCAGGCAGGTCTATTAGGTATGACACCTTTATCTGTACTGTTGCAGTTGCTGTTCTGTTTGTTTTCAGATAGAAGGAAATGGAGTGTTGAGAGGACTTGTGGATAGCTCCTCCTTTCATTTGCAAAGGTTGAGTTTGAGACTCTCCTTCTTTCAAGCTTAATTCTGTAACTGACTCAGGATTTGGATTATCAGGAGAACCTAGCAATGACAGTGCAAACTTGACATCATACACAGGACTGCTCTCATTGTTTGTGATGGTGAAAGTTGTGGGAAACCACTCCCCCTGTAGTGCTGGACTAGAATTATTAATACTTATGGATAATTTACATTCTCTTGGTGTTATAGAGGCAACAGTCAAAGGCACAATGCAATCAAATTCATAGTCTGCTTTTGGGCTCAGTATAAAATGTAGGAGCTCTGGGTGAACAGCAGGTTCTATTGCTTTATTATCTTCGATTTTGAAGTTCATGATGATTTTCCTTTTTTTCTCAGAGCCCAGAATAAATGAAATATTCTTTATATGTAACTCAGAACCATTGTCATGGGGATTAGGTTTGAACTGGCAAAGGAATCTTTTTACTTTGCCTCCTTCCAAAGTTATTGTATCATTTCCTTCCTGATAGATTGGAATTTCAATTGATTCTGAGGTACTGGCTATAGTGATGAGGGCTTTTACACCATCTAGAACAGTTTCATAAGTTAATCTCACATATATCTCCACATCTATCACTTCATCCATTCTATATCTCTGTTGTTTGAATTTTGGTTTGACTTCCAGAAAACTAGATATATTAGCCATTTCTACAGTTATTAAAAAAGGATCTTTTTCTATAGCGATCTGCCAAATTTCTAGTGCCTTGTTTTGTGAATTGATAGGAACATCCGGCTCTGGTCCAGGAATGTTCATGTTAAGCACTGACATGATGTTGTTAAATATTCTGCTTTTATCTTTGTTTGGCACTTGAATATGCTTAGATAAAGCTTCTATTGAAAGCTGTACATAATCTTGTATTTTAGCAGACAAGTAAGCACTTTGTAATGCTCTATTCAAAACATGCGAGGCTAAGTACCACCATTTCTCTCTTCTATAATCCCAAAGCATGTGACTCAGCAGAGTCAAAGCTTTCCCATAATCTGCTGAATAGTAATACTCATTGGCCATTTCTACCACCAACTGTTTTCTCATTCTGGGAGAGTGAAATGTTTTAAATTGGGATATAGCACATCCTAGGAAACTAATGATCATAGCCGAGTGGTTGAACACTCTTTCATTGTACTGCAAAGCCAATACAGCTGCCTGCTCCTTTTGAGGGTCATGAGGATCCGCGCTGAGGCGCCCCGGTCGCCAAGGCCTCTGTCCATAATATTCGACTATACCCTCCATGGGGTCAGGTGGAGGAGGGTATTTTGTTGCCTCACTACAAACTGACCTCATAGCTTGCCTTCTCTTTACTGTGAACTGTGCAGCATACTGATAGTAGAACCCTGGATGTTGTGACTGAATTCCAGGAAGACCTGCTCTGATGGCTTCATCAAAAAGTTCACCAAAAGCACTGTACTGCCGGGCAATCCAGGCATAATGTTCAAAGAGTAGCTCTGTAGACCCCACTCTATTTTTGTACCTTTCTATGTGAGATTTCAGCTGGGCAATAGCATCTCTGGGTAAGTTCAGGGCAAACAACAACTTGCAAAGTTTATAGTTTATATAGCCTGCAACTGTTCTGACTTCATGCATGTTGGTGTCCACTGTCCTGGTCTCCAGCAGGTTGTTGTATGCATGCATGTAGTGCTTGTGGGCCGTGCTCAAATCCTGCTTAAGTTCATTAAGGTATCCCAGCTTGAACTGGTGTCTCACAAACAAATACTGATGAGTTGTTTTGTTCAGATGGTCTCTGTGCTGCTTGATGTTTTTTGTTTCATGATGATAATAATTTTGAGCAATGTCATAAAAAGCATTTTCTAAGCGAATAATGTAACCCATGAGGTGGTCACTGTGAGGAAGAACAAACAGGGACTTGGACTGTATTTCACAAGCGGAACAGAGAGCCTGTGCGCGCTCAGCACCCAGCATGTACTCCGAAGGCGGCGGAGACTGCCCGCTCTGGATGACGACCACGGCGACCCGTGTAGCGTGGCCCTCCACCGCGGCCCGGATAGATTGCACCTTTGAAGCGCATTCAATTATTTTCTCATTCCACTGAGGGTCGTTCCATTCCATATCATAAAACAGCACGACGACTGCGGGAATCAAGGAGATTCGTTTCTGGATCCAGTTCTTCTTCACGATTCCCTTTGGAATATACCATTCGTAGGAGTTTCTTTTGGGTTTTACTACGGGGAACTCGAATGTGTTGTTGAGCAGCTTGAAGCGCACGGCTGCGCGGTCCAGCCGCCTGTTGTTAGAGAACGCGTCCCAAATCTCCTTGTGCACCGCATTATTCACTGCGTCTAATCCCGAGAGTCCGATCAACGCTAATGGCTTCAGAATTATCTCTGGCGGAAAATCGGTGTAGTCACTGGGCTGCGTCGCCATCCCTGCAATGGCACGGGAACTGGCCTACTACTTCTTCATATCACAAACAGTAATCACAAAGTCGAGAAAAGTATTTTTTTGATTTTCACGATTTCCAACACCCCCATCATTCGTCACAATCAAAATGTCATTATTTTGACAGATAAAACATGTTCCGTTGCACTTCCTCCTACTTCCCAAAAAATAAAAAACAGAGTTTTACCAACCATTTTTGGGACCAATAACTGTTGTAAAAAGTACTAAATACATTTAAAATGAAAATGATTTTTTCCTTCTTCCTACCATGATTTTACGTAAAGAAAAACTACAAATTTACTATTTTGTAACTGCGTGGAACGAAGCGCTATTTGTGTGCGTTGCGGTTTTCGTTCGGTAATTGCCAATTTATTTTAAAACTTGCTGATTTGGTTGATTCATTCATTCAACCAAACCAATGCCCTAAGTAAAGCCCTAAGTACATACTTCAGACTTCAGTTCAGGTGTGTGTGTGTTGGCTGGCTGGCTCACAGATTAGTAACTCTTACTAATAATAAGTAAGTGTAGGCTAGATGGACGAAGTCCAAAACGTTATACCTATTACACTGATCATGTAATCTACTGACCTATTAGTACAAAAGACATTGAGTATATAGTATAGGGGCTATATACTCAAAGACAAAAGACTACCTTACATAACATTACCTTGTCGTGGCAAAATGCACACAAGCCGTGCTAGCCAAAACAAAAAAAAAAACATTATGACATGCATGACATTGACATGACAATCAACAATGACAAACCGTGCAAGGCCAAAAATACCAAAAAAAAAAACAACACAGATTGACAGGACAGACAGTATAATAATTCTTTTATTGTATTTTGGCATTGTGGTTTGTTTGATTGATTCGCGTTTAAATTTAAATAAGGTTAGGAATTAGGATATAATCATATCAAAGTGAATAAAACACAGAAGCTAAACAATGACATCTCAAGCCCTAGCATCTCTCACAGCCACCTACACAGACTCCGAGGGAGAAGAAAGCATTGTCGATGAACAGACCCCTGAAAGAGAGGAACCAAAAGTGACCCACTCTGCGCCAGTGAGTCCGAAGAAAGCCGAGGACAGTACAAAGTCATCATCAGCCCCCCCGTCACCAAAGCGGCGACTGGTTTCATATGTAGACGATACTATAGTGTCAGACGAAGAGCCATTGTCGCCTAACGCGGAAGACCAAGATGACATGCGGCGCCTGTCGATGGAGACGGATACCGATGAGGCCGTGCCGCGCTCGGACCCCGACGACTCACAGGACGGCGTCAGCATCCCGCCCGAGCCGCCTGGGAAATGTCCCAAGGAACTCCAGGAGTCTATCGCCAAATTTTACAACAGAATGCTTACAGAAGGGTTAGACATGAACAGAATTATCCAAGACAAGAAGAACTTCCGAAACCCCAGTATATATGAGAAGCTTATCCAGTTCTGTGACATCAATGAATTAGACACCAACTATCCACCAGAAATATATGACCCACTGCGGTGGGGCAAAGAGTCCTATTTTGAAGAATTATCACGTGTTCAAAAATTAGAAATGGATAGGAGAGAAAAAGAAAAGAAGGAAAAGTTAGCTAAAATTGATTTCATTACAGGAGTTGCTAAGAAGCCTGAGAGTGATGATGAGAAGAAAAGGAAATCAAAATGGGATCAGGCTGCTCCCAATGTTGGTTCCAAGCCCACCATCAAGCAGCCAGGTCTAGTGCAGCAACCTTTGACAAGTAATGTTACTGGCACAAAGAGTACAGTCATCTCAGCATTTGGCTCACTTCCTAAGAAACCAAAGTTGTGACTTGACAGCAAGGCTTATCGGAAATCTAAGCCGTAAGACTTTGAACTATAAACAATATATAAGTCATTAAACTATAAACAATGTCTATACAAGATAGATTTGTGTTCAGTGTGTATAATATTGTGCAAAGCAATGTAGCAGCAGTGTGTATAATGTTGTCCATTTGATGATTGATTGTAAATATTGATTTACATTCTCAGTTTAAGGAATTCACATACTTGTTATAAAATTGATAACATGTAGTTAATTTAGGTATAAGATAAGTTTGAAAACAGTAGTAATAAATATCTTAAAATGTTTTTCTAATTAGCAGAAGTTTCTGTCTTATTTGTTTTTAACTGTCTGTCTGTCCGTCCATCTGTCCATATGTCACATCCACTTTATTCTAACACTATTAGCATCACACAGCTGAAACTTAGTAAGTAGATGTATCTTATTTACCGCTTCCCGATCAGACACAAAAAGTAAAAAATAAAGTGTAACGTTTGAGACATAGACCCTTCCAAAGTGGTAAAATTTAGGGCGTCCCCCCATCTAACTTTTGAACTAATAAAGTGAAAATTTTGAAAAATCAGAGATCTAACCAGTATTTTTTGAGATATTGCTCATTTTTATCAACCGCAAATATAACTTTGTCTTTCATACAAACACTATGAAAAACAAAGTTAGTTTTGCTCTCAAAAAATATTGTGATATTTTCGTTAGGTGGAAGTAAGTGGACCCCGAATCCGGTTTAAGGTGGCACGGAACCCTCAGTGCGCGGGTCCGACTCGCATTTAGCAGAAAGGTTGCATAGTTTCCTAGGTATGCGAAAAACCAAAAATATGGAAATTTATGCAAAGCTGCGAGCGTTCGTAAACTGACCACAGATTAGTAAGAGTATGAAACTGACGACGCGACGACCACTGACATACTCTTACTAATCTGTGCCACAGATCATGTAATCGACGCGACGACGGACGACCAATCTCTTCTTTAGACATACTCTTACGTATTATATTATCTGTGCCACAGTCAAAAGGCAGCCTAAAGGTGAACGCACACTTATCCGAGCCGAACGAACAGATTTTTTTAATTCTTTATATGAAATCTTATGAAACCTCGCACACTTGTCCGCGCCGAATCATCCGAATCTGGAGGAACCCCTGGAATCCTAGACAAATTCGGATGACGTCATCAGATTCGGTGCGGAAAATGCGGACGACTCGGACGAATCACCGGGACATCTTCCTTCTCACTCCCACCTTTAGCTGTCACTCATAGCGCTATCTCATGAGCAGAGATAGGAATAGGTAGGGCTTATTAGCCTAAACTTCGAAGAACAAAGACAAAAATCGGAGACTCCCTTACTATATTTTTTTTCTAGGACATCTGTTGGGACATCATTAATTAGGTACATAAATAATAATAATATTTTGAATAAGTGATCGGTCTTTGTTAACTTTAAGTTTACGACTGGACAAAGTGTAACAATACCTCAAAAAGTATTATGGCTACTACATCTATCTTTCCTCTTTATAATATTAGTATAGACAAATAAAATTCGACTCACGTATTATTTGATGAAGACAGACAGGAGCAATCTTAAGGCAGCAAATCGTGTTCTATAAATTCATGCCAAGCCGTGGTCTTGACCACGGGCCCAAGACCGTCAAAAA
>OY757270.1:433210-477210 GCA_963584085.1 Pyrausta aurata
AGGAATCTAAAAAAAATTTATTGACGTCACTACTTAGACCACCCTGTATATTAATTTAACAAGTATTTTTATTTACTCATCTTAAACAATTTGGTACAATGATTTTATAATTGATTGTTGAGTAAAATTATGGTTTTTCCCCTTTTTATTTAGGTACCATTAATTTTTTTATTAAAATTTTAATAGTAAAATAAAGACAATACAAGCCATGAGATATTTTAATAAAAATAATAGGGTTTGAGTTTCAAAAAGCTTCCCATCCTTAATAATATAAAGTAATATTATATGGGGACTTGTTTTACGCGCTCCGAATTTTTGAATAACATTTACAATGTATTATTTATTGAGAGGGGCTTAATTTACCATTGGCCCATTTTACTCCTTAATCTGACATTCTCTACTGATTATGTATTGTTATGTAAATTAAAACCACTTCGCTTAGTATAAAAAGGAAATACTTATCATGTCTTACACATTCCTTTGCACTTCTTTGAAAACTTGAAAGAATTCTAACCATATTTATTTTATTTACTGTATATTTTTTAAGAGATTATATTTTATAAGTGTGAGCTAGAATGTTTATCTTGTCATGTCATAATTTAAAAAAAAATCATTTAAGAAAATGCATGGTCATCTAGCTTAATTTATTATTATTGCAATATTTTATTATTTTTTTACTATTTCATTCATAGCTTACGAGTCCAATTAAACCCCCCTACCTAACCATATATTATAGGAATTTTAGTTAATTATTGCGAAATCCAAAAAGGAGTGTTGGAGAATATTATAAGTACAAATTAAAAAATTTGGATCATTAATAATATGCGATTGATTATAGTGTGGGAGAGTGGTTTTGTGTGTAATTAATTATCCATTGCTCTCTATGGAGAGGAAAATAAAAAAATAAATGATTTTTGAGGTAACTCGAATTAACGCAAACGCTATCTAAGTTTTGCTAACTCTCTCTGATCCTTGAAAAGTTTTAACATAAGTTAAACTGTAAATATAATTGTCACTTTGTGTGTTCGTTCCTTAATGTGTAGTCTGTATGTGTGTGATTCAATGATAAACATTATTTAAATATTGTTGTGCCTCTGCAGTGCACAGGTTCACATATTATTATATTAAATTAGCTAATTATTTTTTCTACATTTGTTAGTTTTTATTTTGGGTCTTAAAAATAAAGAGATAAGTCTATCATTGTTGTTTTGTTTCTGCCTTTGAACCCAATTTTAAATCAGGGCCATCTGGTATTTTTAAGTGTATTTAAAATTAATTCTACTAATTTGTAAAGTACATACTTAATAAATTGCCATACTCACGTTGGTGTTGAGTTGGTCCATTTCAGTCAGTGGCTTCTAGTTAAAAATCTTCATCATTCATTGATTTTGGTATACTTTTATTGTAACATATAAATCTTAATAGGGCTTAAATCTATTGACGTGTAGCTTGTTGAGCGAGCTGGTTATCTTGTGGGAGTCTTGGTCGGCGCGCGCGCCGGCGCCCCACACGCTGACCAGCCCCGACTCGCCCGTGGTCACTAGAATGTCCCTCTGCAAGGCAAAAACATCGTCATATAAACATCTAGATCTTATGTAGGTGCTGAATCTGTTTTGTGTGCTATGATTAATAAAATAAAATAAAATAAAATAAATCAAACCACTCATGGGCTATGCAGAGAATCAGATAAATATCAGTATAGTAGACTATGCATACTACGGCGACACATCTGTGTTATGACAATTGTGGCGCCACATTTCAATGCAAGCACGCACACCTAGGACAAATTTGTAGTAAGTGCATTTTGTGGCGAAACATTTGCCGCGACACACAATTCAAGATCGAACACGCCATTTTTTGTGCATTTTACGTGGAGTTTATTGCAGAAGTTGATAAATACCCTATATTAAACCATACATATTTACTGAGACAGCAAACAGAATTTAAACAGACTAAGATTGGCGAAAAGTATCATGAAAAGGGAAAAGAGAATCTTGATAAAACGGATGAACCGATAACATCTTTTTTTCTCATTACATCGTCAGACGATGTTGTCGATATTCATAAAGTGGTGTCAAGTGACAACTCTGCTTCCAATGTGCACTATATTTGTGGCGAGGTGATTTGTAGCGCAGTAATTGTAGCCTGACTGACTCAATTATTTCTATGTATAAAATGTAAACTTACATCTTTATCGTACCAACAGCACCTAACAATCTGTTTGTTTTGTGTGAAGTTGGTACATGGCTGCAGTTTCTTTTCTGTTACTGTAAGTGATCTGAGGACATCCCTGTAATGTGAAAGAAAACATGTAAGCAATCAAACTTTAGGCAATTCAGTAAAAAATGAGATTTTCATGTAAAAAAAACTATATTTAACAATAGTTAATGGAATTTGAAGGCAGGAATGGCTTTTATTCTTACCCATTTCCAGCATTGGATCCAGCCAGCAGTACAGGAGTGTCATCAATAGATTTATAAATATCCACTAAATAACAATCATCTTCCTTAGTCCTCTGAAAAATTAAACAATGGAATTAGAAATCTGATGACACCCCACAAAATATTCTATCTACCCTCATATTTTCTTTAAACTACAAAAATTATTTTACCTTTATGCTTCTAGAGATTTTGTCTCTATTGTAACTTTTGATCTGATCTCCGGTCTCTGTGTCCCAAAGCTGTAAATCATTAGACTGTGTGGTGCAAGCTACGTTTTTGCTATCTAACCAAGATATTTTCTCCACAGAATTCTCTACATTCAATGAATATACTAGTGCATCATCCTCCGTCTGCTCTAAGACATTGAAAATGTTTAGTAACCCGTCTATTGATCCTGTTGCTAGTATTTCTGTCTTCTCTTTGTGGAATTTGACCTAAAATAGATAATGTTACTTAACCTGTAGAATGATTAGTAGGTATACAATAAAGTCATCGGAAACAAATGTGTAGTTGCTTTTTTTGGGTAAAGGAGTTAGTGGAATATAAATTATTTTCATTGTATTTCCTTACAAGGATAAGCTGAATCACTTTTGAGTCAATCAATGCTGCTTCATCATCATCATTATCAACCAAAGGATGTCCAATGCTGAACATACATCTTCCCCTCTGTGTACTTACCTGAGTTATATCATCTGTATGTGAATTCCAGTAGCCCCCAAGTGGCTTGGGCATCCTGGAGTCCCAGAACACAAGGTAGGCATCATCTTCCACCAGCTGGCTGCCTGCACATATCACTCGGCCATTGCAAGACACATCCATGCACTCATAGGGCCTAGTGATCTGTTCCTCCTCATCTAGAAGTAATTAAGCGATTATGATATAAAAAGTTAAATAAAATAATATAATAATTCATTAATCCCTGGAAAAAAGTTAATCACTATCTCTTAAGACAATTTATTAGCCCTCTATGGTTCTTTCATAGTGCCTTATTTCCCTTAGTCACACCATTATGTAAGAACTGCTGGATTTCACCAATTCTTTTTTTCTTGTGTTTGTTAGTCAGGAGAAGGTTCTTACGAAAGAAAAATTAAGAAATTCAGAAGAAAAACATCCTTATTTTTTTTAATTTCTTAATAAAAACTATGTCTGTCAGGTCATCTAGTTGTTACAAACAATAGTCTAGATGTGTGTACTAAAAAATAGGACCTTTATATTCCTGCACACAGCTTCCACTTGCTCTCAGGTCCCAAAGTTTCACCAGGCCATCTAAACCGGATGAATACAGCAAGTGGTCCTCACGGGGACTGAACACCACATCGGTTATGCTCTTCTGATGCCCGCTGAGTCGACAGCTTTGCGTGAGTGAACTCTTGTTCAATTCATACACTTCTATTCCATTGTTGTTTGATACTCCCACTGCTAGTTTTAGGGATCTATAAAATAATACGAAAGAAAATATAACAAAGCACTAGAACTACTGAGAAGGTCGGACATCATTGGAACACACATGATAACGCATAACCTATCTTGAAAATTACTGCAGAAATTGAATACCTACAAATTATGAGTTTACTATAATTTAGTAGTTTCAGATATAGGTAAATATTGCTGTATATAAATAAAATCAGGTTCAACTATTAGAATTTACTTACTTGGTCCCATGTAATTTGTTGACATAAGATTTCTTAGCAGACACTGTTGTTTCGGTCAATAAATTGTAATTTCGATTGAAAAGCTGTTCTAAAGTTTCAGAATTTACAGTGTCCTTGTCTAAATCTACATTTTCAATAATATCCGTCATTTTCCGGTACCAATTTTAGTGATAATATAAGATTTTCGTAATTTTTCTAGATGTAAACAAAACTCACATGCGCGTTTTTTTGACAAAACAAAAATCCACAGATTAGTAGTAAGAATATGTCTAAAGAAAACGTAATCTGACGTTTTAGGAATAAACCGGCCAAGTGCGAGTCGGACTCGCGCACTTAGGCTTCCGTGCCAACTGTAACTGAATAAGGGATTCTTACTTCCACTTAGCCAAAATACCACAATATTTTGTTGACCGCAAATATAACTTTGTTTTTCATGTGTTTGTATGAAAGACAAAGTTATATTTGCGGTTGATAAAAATGTACTATATCTCAAAAACTGCTAGTTCGATTTCGCTCAAACCAATTTTCGTTGAAAGTATATGTTGAGATCTACATCACATATTTTTTTTCAAAATTTTCACTTGCTTAGTTCAAAAGTTAGATGGGGGGGACGCCCATAAAGATTTTACCACTTTGGAAGCGTCTATATCTCAAACGTTAGACTTTTAGAAAAAATGATTGTAGGAACCTCAATGCCATTCTAAAAGACCTATCCATAGACACCCCACACGTATAGGTTAGAGTAAAAAAAAATTTTTTGTTTTAGTTTCATGTATGGGCCCCCCCTATAATATCGTTTTTTCAAATTTTTTGTACCTGAATCGGAAAGCGGTAAAGAGGATACACCTACCTACCAAGTTTCAGCGGTGTGATGCTAATAGTTTCAGAATAAAGTGGCTGTGACATACGGACGGACAGACAGACAGACAGACAGACTTGACGAAACTATAAGGGTTCCGTTTTTTGCCATTCGGCTACGGAACCCTAAAATGCCAAGTCAGCGCTACAAACCGGTAAAATCATCACTAACTAACTAAAAGCCTGAGCTATAAACTAAAGGAAGTGTTACAACACTAGTGTATTATAAACTTAATTTATTTCCTTTTCCGATTTATGGCGCCAATGCATTGGCTGATGAAAACTTTATTATTGAATGAACGTTTTTTGATAGTTATTAAATGCAAATGGCTTGAATTAAATTACTGATTAGAGCATTTTAATGTTATTTCAATTTACCCCATTTTATTTCAAGTTAATTCTGGTAAATGCTACCTACTAATACCAAAAAAAATAATTGTTTGACGAAAATAATAAAGTCTACGAAAAGTTTAATAGATTTCACTTATTCAATCAATATCACATCACATTTAATATAAAAATTTAAGATAGCATAACATTGTGCAATATATAATATATTAGGAAAGTAAATACTTCATAAATGACTGTGCAGACAAATTGCTTCTTAGTTGGTCGAAATAAAAAAATATTATTATTAAAACATACTTCGTTACACTAAGTACCCAACAGAGCATCTATTATAATCGTGCACGTCTCTTATCCCTGTATCTCGCGCCTGCGCGCTCGAGGTCCCCGGCAGCGAGACGAGCGGCCAGGCTGCGCAGAGGCAGCGGGCGCGCGTCGCCCCACGCTTCCCCCGCGCCTTCTCCCTCGCTGAACGCCCAGCGCACGTAGCGCTCCATGCGGATGTGGTCTGGGGGGGTATTATTAAAAAAAAAGTAGCTGAATTATTTCTGATGTTGAAGCTACTGATTCAGAATTCAGACAGAAGGTTTATTGGAGTATTATAAACTTTACTAAGTTGCTCTTGGAGGGGCTCAGCGTAAGAATTGTATTATTTGCTATAGAAAGAAAGATCAGCATTTTCCAGCCGAAATTGGCTTCAAAGTTTCCAAGAACTATAAGGACGGATAGAGATCTTCTTTACAGATACTATTACTAACTTCATTATACCATCGAAAGAACCTCGATATTCTTTGACCCCCTTTTTCCGAAAATTCCAGGATCTATGGTTCCTGTGTGATACTTAAGAGCCTTTATCACGAATGCGTCGGGACCAAGTTCAGGCGAACACAGTGCGCGCTGACGACACACATATGCACTTGCGCCTGTGTGCGTAGAATTGTGTACAATCAGTCGAACTAACCATTTTGATCCGTTAAGTCGTAAACTGACGATAATGCTAGTTTGCATGTTGTGTCATTTAATACTTTAATTTACTAAAGAATGTATTATTATTTATTATAAATACGTGTATATAATAAGTGTATTATTGTTTATAATGAAAGGCAATAAAGATTATTTATTCAACATGAAACATTGATACGATGCATGGATGGACTTCTTTTATAGTAAATTTATTTACCATATTTTATAATTTAAGGATCACAAATTATTAAATTTAGACCTGATCTTCAATAGTCACATAAGAAATATTCGTCTTATAAAATACATTACCTATGGCTGATTTGAAAACGTTACCTATTTTTATACATTTTTTTTTATGCTTAGCAGATATTTGACCTCGATCGCATCTGATCTCAGGTAGGTCATTTATGTAAATGTCATTTTAAAATCGGTCGATTTATACTTTACAGCCAGTATGTTTTATCTGACGTTTGGAAAATCGGTGCTTTAAGTTGTACAAGAAAACGTGTGGTTTAATATAAAATTGAAATGTTTTTTTGAAACTTAATAAATGATTTATTTAATATTTAAGTAGGTATGATTATCCTCTTTTGAAAAATCGTTTATACAGGGTGTAATAGAAGGCAATACACCTTGTTTTTTTTTTCTAAAATGACTCAAAACGGTTACCTATTTTTTTTCACTGGGTTCGCTCTTGTCTTCAGATTAAACAAGGCGTCGCATAGACAGAGACTACGATGGAGCGAGCTCACCCAGAAGAAACCTGTTCACTCTGAATATGAAAATTTAAATTTTCTATATAAAGTTTCGGCGCTTACAAACTAGCAATATGGTTTGATGTGCCGAATGCAAGTATTAAAATCACATCTGTGGTACCATGGTGTACGTAAACGCAGTGCGCTCTGACGACACATGGATGCACTCGCGGCTGTGTGTGTAGAATTGATGAGGAATAGTTAACCAAATCATCTGAAATCATGGAATGATACTATGTCAGTATAATAATGGTATCATTTAATATAATATTACTACTACATTTATGAGGTAATTATATCAAGAAAATTGGAAGAAAAGGTCACGTCCGCAGTTGATTTCCACCATGTTGCTATTTGGCAGTGACGTTTTTCGAAGCACTGTTGAGTGACTAGAGGTAGCTCCATGGATGCCAATAATTAATTTAAATTAGTTTTAGTGGAGAACAGATGAAACTCCATATTGCACATATTGCATTTCATGGTAAATATCGACCTCTAACTGACCTTCTACTCTTTAATGACATTTAACACGTTCCGGGACAGTGCCCGCCTACAGGCGTGAAAACAATAAAACATCTATTGTGTCTGGAGTAGTGTCCCGGAACGTGTTAAATTGTCAATAGTCCATCCTGTAGTTTTTCAGTGGTTGTTTATTGTTTTAATTTGATCTAGAAAATAATCAAAATCAATGATTCTTCGATTCAATTATAAGCCGCGGGCGAAACCTCTTTTTCAATGACCTAAAAATCACAATGTATCAAATATTATAATGCATATTAGACTGTTTAGTTCTTAATAACAAGATGAGCTTCTACATCATCATTATTTCACTGTCATCAATATCTTTAGTGCACATCTCATGAGTAAATTCATCATTTACTTTTGTATTTTCAAAGTAACTAGCATTATCTATATTTTTTGTGATATCATCTTAAACGGTTTTATCCATATTTTTGGTGCTATTAACGTCAATATTTTCTATGCAAAGCTTAAAGATAACCATAAACTAGTTAGTAAGTAGACAAAGGATGTTATTTGAAAGCATAATTTTGAAGGAAGTGGTAAAAACAACTTAATTATAGCCTTTATATGTTACAATGAAAAAAAATGAATAAATTATTCCATTTATTTCAAACTTTGTATATGCTTTGCTTTTTTAGGTACAAAGTTATTTTTTTGGGAAATTAATTAGGTGATTAATTTATAATCATTACAAAATGACAAATTAAGTAAAAATAATCATAAACCACAATATAACACTATGATCATAATTTAAAAGCAAATTTGGAATTTATTAGCGACAAAATAAGCAATTTTTAAAATAATAGTTAACCAAGTTGGTGAATATATGTATAATCTCAAGCAAAATAAATTACTGTTGCGTAATGTTTAAAAAAAAACATTCCTAATCAAAATAGTGTATGAAATTAGTACCGTCAAAAGTCAGAACATTTCAGGTTCATAGTGAAGTAATTGGTTGTTGTTTATAAATTCGGGTAAAAGTATTGCTTGAAAACATCAACCATGTACCCACTAAAAACTGCGCAACATGTGAGGGTCGTCTGGACTCTATACGAGTAAGACAAAAAAAAATATGCCACGTTGCCACGTTTAGATTTGAAAACTTCTGTAAACTACGCCCGTGATATCAAATAACCAATCAGAAGCGAGCAAATCATCAACAAAGAGAATCTTACACACCCGCACACTTGTAATTAACTGACGGTGTTTAAAATAAATCAAAAACTATTCGTCTATATGATAGATGCTTGGTAATTATTAAAAAGACGAAAGGGAATCCAAAATCCACGTTCAAAGGTTAAGTTCAATGTTCTAAAGTTAAGAAAAAATATAATAAGACTTTACAAATACATACAAAAATACTAAATTATTTATTTCATAAATATAAACAAATATATGAAACACCGGTACGTACAAGGTTATGATGCTTGTATTACTTTGTTCCAAATTCTAGGAAATCCCTGTAATAAAGAATTTCGAAAAATTCGATGAGAACTACATGTTCTGGATATTAGCGTAAAAGAAATATACCCAACATAACCATGAGTTCCGAGTTTTCCTGAGTTAGCTTCACATATAAAATATGAATTATAATTTAAACTATTTAACCAACCGTTTAGCCCTGGCCTTAGAATATTATCGTGTAATGCTCTCTTTCGAGACTTGGAGGTAGCCAGATTATATTTTTTACATTTGTTTCCCATATTTGAATAACTGTAACAACATTATTGTAATTCAAGATTTTTTTAATAATTAAATAATTATAATTTACAAAATATTATATTTACCAAAATTGTTTAGTCGCACTATAAATTCACTCGACGCCAATGATCATGCGAAGTTTTGCGCGGTAACTCGAGCGATACGTCCACACCTTGTAAAGCCTTGCGGCGGACTGATTTGAAACTGTTTACGAGGACGGTTTTATTGCAGTTTTGAAACTAAATACTAAGAATGAAAAAAAAGGATTTTAGCTAGTTTTTGTTTCGATTTACGTAGAAAAAGATATGCTTCTATACTGTATACCTTTATTTCGAAGAAAAAAGGACTGATTATCTGAAATAAACGTGAAACTAAATCCGCCTTTTTTTGTAAGTTTCACTTTCTTTAGGGACTCGTATCTTTCATTTGGAAAAGAAATCTTCAAAAGTTCTCAAGCCAATCTTTAGTTGAGGATCTGTTTAATAACAAAAGTTAAATTCTATGTAAAACATGCAAGTGTTTTTGAACACACGAGGCTCCAAAGTAAGCCCCGTAACATAAATTTGAGAAACAGCTGTTCATTTAGTTGTTATAGCTCACGTATAATCAAATAACTTGGGAATGTTTTTAACACAATTCTTACCTATAAGGATTGCCTACAATAGTTATCAATTTGAAGTTTCGTAGGATTCGTTTTTGCAGAGTTCTTAAGCTTGGAAATCACGCTTTCGGGTCATAATCGCCTTGTACGCTCTTAACTAACCATGAAGAAGGTTACAAATTTACAATATCATCAGCAGTCAGCAGTTTACATTACCAGTCCCATTGAACCCTTACCTATAGCAGGGTCGACGATCGCGAAGGCCCTCTTGAGCTGTTCTCTGGTGACGGGCTTGTTGGCAGCGTGCTTCCCGCCCAGCTCGGCGACCACCTCGCGGATGTACCTGTCCTGAGCCAGCTGTCGCTGACGGTATAGCTCGCGAGCGAAGTCCACGCGGTCAAAACCTTCTTCGTTCTAAGGAAATAAGTAAAAAGCATTGATTAAAACACTTGGAAAATTTGTCGCGAAGATTTATTAAATTTTACATCCCGACTAAACGTTATTACTTATATGATGCAGAACTAATGTAATTTCTTCTGAGATAAGTATCTCACTCGATTTTGTGATGGGTATACTCGTATACTGTGTAAATGTAAATAACAGTAGTTTTATTGATGTACTTGTAGAAAGTCTTAAATTACCTCTTGGAACAGCTTGTCCAAATTGATTTCATTGCAATTGATCTTGAGTTTGAGCTGCTTGCGGACCACGTCTGTCATGTTCTTGATGTCTACATCACTCTTCAGCGGGAATACAGACTTGGCAACTTTCTCGAAATCCTCCAATGTTATGGTCTGTCGAGACAAGAGGGCCGAATTCTTCACCCATCAAAAAAAAATATCATCTCTGGTCACCAGCCAGGACAAGTAACTAATCAGGTATGGAGGTTGGATAAATGATCGACATTTAATTTAAACTTTGTTCAAAAACAAAACATATGGCGGACTTTTATTGGTATTTTTGGCCTTGCACGGTTTGTGCCACGGCTACGGCGAAATAAGATGGGACGATGATTATTAAAAGGTAGGGAAACGTATTTTACGGGAACGAAATACTGATAATTAAAGAAAAAAAAGTAAATATAAATTTAAAATTAAATAAATATTTTCAACTTTATATTATTTTTGTTTATATCCATAGAAATAATTTTATAGATATCAAAATCACCCATATTTAATAGAGTGGTAATCGATGTAGGAAGAGGAATACAAAGGGATATCAGGGATGTCATGAAAGAGGATCTATCATAAGAAGGACAGGAAAAAATATGCGATTCAAATCCCAATACTACTGCCCCATCCGCACATAATCATGGCAGACTTAATGTTAAAAGCATTATCTGTCAACCAACCATACATGACATGATGGTTAGCGTATCTACTTTGTACTTTGCGAATGCCGTCTAGAACTAAGCCATATAAGAGAGCTATAAAGTGATGGGAGAAAATCAGGAATTAGTAGTAAAAAATGATAATTTATTTTGTAGCTGGAAATATGTTACCTCTTTATCTTTGCTCTGCCGATACAGCTGGTCCCTCAACGTCTGCCACTGCTTCCGATGGCTCAAGTAGATGTGCTCGCTGAGGTGTCCGTGCAGCACGCCCCAGAACAGCTTCACTTGCGGCTCGTCCAGCATCTGTTCTGCACCCGCGCATAGATTGTACGCCCATTCAGCACGAACTGAGGGCTGTTGGTATCTGGGCACAAAAATGATTTCTCATAAGATACGGCAACAGTAGACATATAAATATTTTAAAAAAAATGCGTCCAACAACACTAGTTTCGAACTAAGGAATTTTATTCCTTGAGAGCGTCTCACATAAACACTTAAACAGAATATTTTTTTAAATGCATATAGACATCCATGAATTAAGTTCAAATCAGGGGCGTAGCTACCGCCGTATCTGCCGTATCTGCCGTATCAATTATACGGGCCCCCCGCGCCACGGGGGCCTCCAACGTGCGTAAGCAAAAATTATTAAAAGCTTTTCACCCAAATTTTTTTTTTCAGAAGTGACAAAAATCACAAAAAGCGATTTCTTTTTTTCCCGCGTAAAGCGTGCGTTCAAAAGTTGGCAACGCCCTACATCAGTTATCGCGGGCTGCGGGATTTCCCCGTTTAAGTCATTTACTTCAACGGGGGAATCCCACGATAATCGATGTACATACGATACGATGATAAACCATGGAGAACAGTGTTTATTGATGCGTTTTATTTAATTGTGCATTACATTGTAAATTGTAATACAATACAAACGTTTTTTTTTACAAATACTGTTACAAATATATGCAAACGTTTTTTTTTCTTTTGCGAGAAATCTTTACCCTTCCTGAGGGCCCCAAAACAAATTTTTATACAGGGCCCCGCCAAAGCTCGCTACGCTTCTGGTTCAAATGTTCGTGCTTGTCACATACTTTAACCTGCGATCGCTGGCATAGCAGTCAGCAGATGCGCTAACCACTTCAACAAACGTGTCGTCCTAAATAAAGTGGTCTAAAAGCTCGTTAGTATCAGTTGTTTTCTAGCACTATTAATAGCACATTGCAACACTAACTACATCAGCAGCAAAACAGAGTGATGCAAATGTCACTTCATTGTTGGTTGATTGGATATTTAAAATTGAGCATGGCAGATTTTATTTTTTGCAGTTCTACACGTATCAATATTCTTACCTATCCTCAAAGTACTTGGTGACATAGTCCTGCATGGACAGTCCCTGGCCGTGCTCCAGCTTCCCCAGCCAGATGTCATTGATGATGACGCTGATCTCTCGTCTGGACAGCCGTAAGTTGCGCACTTTACCTTCGTAGCGCAAGTACGGAGGGATCATCGGGTCCGTACCCTGGAAAAATAAAAAGCTTCCAGAAATGTTTGCTCATAGATTTCGCTAGACACAGTACATCAGACTTACAAGTCCATCGAAGTGTTCCAGCTGTTCACTCTCAGCTGCTGGTCCAAGTTCCTTGAGCAGTACGCGTAGGATGTCACGTGATGATAGACCACTGGCCAGCTGCCGCCATCTTAATTTATGGAAGCAAGTTCGAGAACCATTGATGATCGATCACACACAGCAGGAAAGTTTTTCAAACCGAAAACTAACCGACTGGGAGTAGTTAAGCGCGACAGGTGCTCTAGTTTGAATGTTGACGTTTGAGATATGCCCTTGATTTTGAAGTGGTCCAGACTTCTTACCTGTCTCGTCCGCCCCCTATGAAGTCAGCGCAGAGTTCCCACTGAGGCCGTGGGGTTCCCGCCCTCTCCAGCTCGCTACATCGCTCCTTCACCTCCACCAACTCCTCTTCCACGCTCCTTTTCAAGGCTGTTGACAAATCTTTCCCCATAGATCAGCAATATTCAATGAAATTCATAATAGGTACTACAGTTAGATGACGCACAATCATACGGGACAATTGATGATACGACAGGGAAGAAAAAATGAGAGGATGGTGATTGGGTGCGTGTTTAGCTAATGTAGACAGCGATCATCTTGAAAACATTGCATATTACTTGGAAAATATGTTATTAATTAATACCTACCAAGAACTCGTTTGTAGGAGTCATGGATAGTGTTCAGCTCGGCCCTCAAGGCGTCGGTATTCCTGGTCGCGTCATGCAGCTGCGCCATCAGGTTGTCGTGGTCCCGCCGCGGCACTGTGTCTTCGTATTCGTCCGCCATCTTTTTTAGTGCCCGCTGCGTTGTGGACAGCTGCTCTCTGTAAGAAGTTCCAAGCATAGGTTAAAGTGTTAGCTAATACGATAAAGCCATATTTATTCCACTTTTGGAAAGGCAGAAGGTAAGTGCTCCTCCACATTAACAACCAGTGCGACAGCAGCAGATGAAAAAGCCTTCTTATTACAGTTGCGCGACTTGTTAAGATTAGAGTGGTGTTTTTGGCCTGAAATCGATAGATCCATCTATCTGCTGACGCTATGCGCGGTCCACTTTCCACTATGGCCATCACGAATTACACGGCTGTCGCACTGCTCTTTTGAATGGATTACTGATGCCTGCCTGCTTCTAGGCAGCGCGACTGTCACGCTGCTTGCGAGGTGTACTGTCACCTGCAGCGATCAAGCGCGATCCTTAGCACCACCGGGTCGCCGTACGCGTCGTCCGCCGGCCGCGCGCTGCCGTCCAGCTCTTTCAGCTTCTTCTGCAACTCCTGGTTCTCGAAGTACAGCGTGAATCGGGCGTCTCGTTCGCGCATCAGCGCTACGTACTCCGAGAATTTGTCGTCCTTTAGCTGTTGGGAACAATATCTGTGTTGAATTTTGTTTCAAGACAAATAAACATTGCAAAACGCCTCAATTCGCTTTGGATTGGAGGGAAGTTTGACAAAAAATAACCGTTGAACAACGGTCACCAATAGGCCGATGCCGTATGATGGTAATAAGCATAGTCTTATGAGTTTGGGTACTTAATAGGTCAGGCCTTTTTTGCTCGATATCAATAATGGCAACAGGAGGCACTTGAAATAATTAGGTACTTACTCGTATGTTGTTTACCTAGTCAATGGAACAACAACCCTTCGTGCGCGAGTCGCGCGGCTCGTACAGCACTTGGCCTGATTTTAAAACTATTTATGAACATGCATAAACAAATAAATAGGTACGAATACAACAGATAAATGCAGTTCTTATCATTTTGTATATTACAATGCGATAACATAACATTTTGCCCTTCCCGTAACAAATTACATGATTGCGCACGGTATGTATGTAACTATAAACCATAGAATTATTATACCTTTCTATAAACATACGTACGAAGTCGTAGTGTTATATAATAGTCAAATTACATACCTACTTGAGCATTAGAAGCATAGGTATTATAGAAATACATTTATTTCTATTATACTTACCTATGATTTAACTACTCATTAGTAGTTAAATGTTATGTCAGATATTAATTAGTTGACAACAAAGAGCCAGTTCACCATTTTACACATATTACTAAAAATGTTCAATAAAACACCCAATACTATTTACACAAATGTAATATTTTATTTGAACAAAACACTAAAAACAAAATTATAGGTCTAATATATTATTGTCTATCTGTATTTAACAGAATTTAAACAGAAGTAATCAGATAAAAAAACACGAATATGTATAGAAAAAGACACACAGGACAGTATACACTTGCATTGACATACACAATGTGGTAAATGAGTAATTTAGCACCAGATAAACTTATCATTTATAAATATACTAGTATTATATTATTCTACCAACATTCAAAGCTCCCATAACACACCTTTCCTATATCTTTCTTCAGCTTGGACACATCATGTGACAGCAGCATATTTTGTGCCTTTAACTCCTCATTTTCTTTGATAAGGTTTTTTAATCTATCATCCCTTTCTTTCTTCTTGACTGACAACCCAAATACTCTCTGAAATGTTAAACTCAATTTATATAAAATATTTAAAATGCTTTGGCTAGGTCCTACCTACAGGTAACATTGTAGATTCAAGAATCAAAAACAATTAGGTAATTTTTTTAAATATTGCATAAATCAAACCTCAACTTAGTTGAAAGATGAAATAAAAAACCACTCAACTTAGTTGTTAGCCCTGTTTGACAATGTATGAATGAGTACTCCCTTTAGCATTATCTGTCCACTACTTTATACAAATTGACTTTCCATATTTCAATTATTCTTTTATTAGTGCTTATTTGTCAGAAACAGGCAAGCGGCATGTTGTTTAGGGCCTAAGGCCCTAAGACTAATATTTATCATTAACCTGTTTGTTTTTTTTATTTAATTTCTTTAAGTCCATCCAGCTGTGCACTTTTGCATGTATGTGGGATATATCAGCCTCATATGTGCGGCAGCATCCTCCAACAAAGCGAACACCTAAGTCTAACCAGCGGTGCACAAATGTCTCTATTGCTTCACACTTGTCTCCATCAACCCAACCTTTTTCAGGGTTGTATTTCTCCCCTGAATTTGGATATGTTATGAGAGGAATTGGACTGTCTGGCCTGTCATTATTGATACCCTCAAACAGCTTGGCAACAATCATGGGAGAGCAGCAGTTGACACCAACACCTACTAATTGGCCTGGATTCATTTCCCAGCATTTCTTAGCAGTCATTTGAAAATCTTCCCCATGTGCAAGCCTGCTCTCATCCATAACACTAAAAGATAGCCAAGCTTTTGTGTTTGGATATTGTTTTAACATTTCCACAAGTACTTCAGCTTCTATTTGGCATGGTATGGTTTCTAAGGCAAGTAGGTCTACTCCTGCTTCGAAGAGGGCTTTGATGCGTGGGACATGCCATTCACGCATAGTCTCTGGAGATGTTCGGTCCGCGTAGTGGCCGTCATACTCTGATCCGTCGTGTAGGTGGGCGCCGTAAGGTCCTACTGAGCCTGCCACGAGCGGTGTGCGTACTGGGGTTCCATTATTTTCGTTTTCTTTGAGGTAAGCGTCCCGAGCGCGCTTGGCGAGCTCCACGGCGCGTCGGATGATGGTGAGGCCTTCGTTAGACGTCACTCCGAGGTGCTTGACAAATCCGCCAACCGATGCTTGATACGTGTTAGTCGAAATAATGTCGGCACCGGCTTGCAGGAAATCCAAGTGCGTGTTATATACCGCTTCAGGGTGCGTTTGTAAAAATCGGGCGCTCCAAAGTGGATCGCCGTCAGCGGTGGTATCGACGTGACGAGACAGCTGTGAGGAAAACCCTCCATCTAATACGAGAACAGTTGGAATTTCGCTGGCGCTGGGTACTACCCCTGTATCCATTTTGACACAAATCTTCAATCTTCTAATAAACAAAATGATGATAACAACCGTAGATATGACAAATAGGAACTAAACGTAAACGACTATTTAAACTAGCAAAGTAGCAAGCAACAACAAACAACAAACAAACAAAACGAAAAAAGATGCAGGGGGCAAAGGGGAGGGGGTAAGAATGACAGCTATCTTTTTTTTTTCATTAGAATTTTATGTCAAACATAGTGCTGCCACCATCGTTACTGGTTCTAGCCCATGACCAGCGCGGTAAAGACTGAGCTACACGATATTGATTGGATTGCTGAATGTTGAAATATTATTTTATGCTGCTTGCTGGCTTGGCAGCAAGCTGACGAACGAACAAATACTTACATCTTCTATAATCAATTGCGAGATTCGATCATTTCTAATTGTAAGAGCACTTTCGTATGCTTCTTTGATTTCTCCAAGTATGCCCGAATAAGTTACAGAACTAGTAATAATATTCAGAAACACATCACGAAAAACCTGAAAGTAGGTATTTGTACTTTAGATAATTTATGTGTAGGTAGAATAGAAAAAGTAGTTAAGAGTTTTTTTTATTCAAAATTCATATTTACCTCAAGGACTTCATCGTGGTAATGTTGTTGTGTTTCTAATAAATCATTCATCGGCTTACTTATATACTTTAGCTTATTAGAAACTACGTCATAAATAACTTTTAAATGCTTTGGAAAATGTTTAGTTGACATAACTAAGACTAATAAGACTTATTTTATGAAACTGAGAAATGAAATAAATGTTTGCTGTTTGTTACTGTAGTGATAATCGAATGATAATATTCAACCCTTATCTAAATTGATTATATCCAGCAGAGCGTTGAGATTGAAATCCATGCAATAATGCAATCAATCGCCGAGTGTTGTGTTTTTTTATATTAACAGTTTGTTCTTCTTTACCAACGATTCCTTTTTTGTATTTAATTTTTGTAAACAATATTTTGAATTTGCTATGGTGTACCCAGAAGAAGCGCGTGCCATATAGCGCTTGCTTGCTTTGCTTGTGCAAAAGATTATGATGATGGATAGAAAACATGTATAACATGATCAAAAAAAGATGACTTGACACAACACTAGTCAGTCGGTAGGTCGGTCGGTACTATAGATGGGCGGGTGGGTAAATATCCGGTGGATATTTATCCAATTTATTCCCACCCGGTAGGTAAAAATTGATTTTTACCTAATTTACCTGGGTGTTTATTAAGAATACTGGGTATTTATTAAATTTACATTGAATACTCATTGTTTTGAGTATCAGTTGGATGCGTATGAATTCCTAGACTTACAATATGATTAGAAATATCGTTTATGCTATACAGTCAGTCATCATATTCAATTAAAATCATAAATTAAGCATATTATTCTTTGCAACATAATTTGATAATGTTGAGTTGAGTAGTATGAACAACCGTTTTTTTAATGAGTATAACTTACAAAAGGACCGGACAGAGACAAAAGGAGTTATCTCAACTATGCAATATTTTACTTGATGACGGGGTACTTGGTAGGCATTGGTAGCGGTGACAGCACTCAATGTAAATCTGCATCTCGTCGTATTTTTTTGTTTTGCATCAGTATTTGAGTTTAATATATTTTGAGCACGTTTAACACTTTGACATATCATTCCTTAATTGCTCAAGCATTCTTATATTATAAGTATTACATAACAATAAATGCGCTCTACGCGATTTTTGTTAGATTTGTATCTCAATGTTTGACAGTACTACCTTAAATCCGTCGTCAGTCGAGAAGTTGTAAAAATAGTTATTACAAAGACACTACGCGCAGTGACATTTCTTTCAAAACTGGCAAGTTATACAATTAGCCAACGTCGATAGAACTGTGCACGTGGCAATCCCAGGTAGATAAAAAGATAAAGGGACGGGTTGGAAAGGTATTGTTTTTGTTTGCATACTTATTCGTTGTGTGACTATGGCCATTGTGTGATCGTAGTGCTGACAAGTTATGAATTTACGAAGCACTTCGTTTTCTTTTTAATGTGTTAAATACTCCCGTAGTATTTTCAGAATAACTCGTTGACGTGACCTTTCGTAAAACGCTTTATGATTTACACATTGATACGTTAGGCTGCATTATTGCAGTAAATGTTGTCGATAAGCTTTCTTAAATTTCAACCACATTATGGGTATATATTTATAAAATTAGTTCGTACTTAATGCATAAATCAACAAATACACATAATGTACTGCACTGAATAAAATTTTGTCCTGTAAAACTGTTTAACATTAAACAGTCTCCCGCTTCCTCTTTGGGATTACCAAAATGCAGGTACGCACTGTATTTGCAACTAAATGACAGTTTTTATTGAATTTTAATAAAAATCTACCATTTTTATAGTTCAGTATTTTATACTACTTGAAAAGAAATTGAATCGCACCATAAAAGTGACAAACTTCAATAAAAATATTTCATTTAATTTTTAAAAACAGGCTTTAATTTATACCCGGTATCAATTGGAATCGGGTGGGTTAAAATAGCGTGGATTGGATATTTATCCAGTGGCTGGGTTTATACCCGGGTAGGCGCCCATCTATAGTCGGTACCGGTTACCTGGCTCTTTATGTCTTCACCCTAGCCCCCT
This sequence comes from Pyrausta aurata, assembly GCA_963584085.1. Lineage (NCBI taxonomy): Eukaryota > Metazoa > Arthropoda > Insecta > Lepidoptera > Crambidae > Pyrausta > Pyrausta aurata. The sequence continues at coordinate 452,439 of OY757270.1, forward strand.
TATTCATAATAACTAGAGTTGTAAGTCCAAGGTAGCCTACCGAAGTATGCAGTATCATACCGGTAGACTACGGTAGACTTCGGAATCCTACCATAGGATGCGGTAGCTTTCGTAGATTTCATTTAATTGTATTACGAATTAATTCTTGTTAGAAATAAATGTTCTTTAATCTGTATTTGAAACAAATCATGGTATTTTTACTAACAGAGATTATTATTTATTTTTAGTTAAATATTTTAAAACATAAAATAAAAAAACCATTATTTTGATACAAATAGTTACCGCAATAAAGTTATACAGGTAGTAGAACAGAATTTTCTTTTAACTTAAAACGATTGCGAGACTTGGTATTATGTCACATTTGGTACTTTTCCGAATGTGCTCTAGTTTCTTTCACAAGTTGCGGACGAAGCTGGTATGCATGGAATAATACTAGCAAGCGACTGGACTGGACGCAAAACTTGTTTTGTAAAAAACCGTGCTTTAACCATGATTTATTGAATATCTTGCAAATTCTATACTAAACGTAGTCTACGAAAGCTACCTAGTATTCCGTAGTATTCCGTATCCTACCGTGCGTAGGCTACCATGCGTTTTGGTAGGCTACGGTAGACTTACAACGCTAAATAACTCAAACGGTCTTTTAAACCATAAACACTGTTGTGTCACTTTCTGTCAAATGTCATCATTCACATCAGCCCCCTTACTCTGGACACAAAACCCGATCCAATGAATATACCCATCCCTGTCACACGCATACACGGCCTGGTATGAGTGACAGGGATGGCTATAACCATTGGATCGGATTTTGTGTCCAGAGTAAGGCCTCAGGCGCCGAGAAAGAATGAGAAAGCCATAGAGAAAGAAAAAATCTTCGCTTTACTATACTACATTCTATGGAGAAAGCCGCGCAGAGCCATAAAAAAAAAAAGAGAATAGGTTTACAACCGTTGAGTTATTATGAATAAGGGGGTAACAAAAAAAAAAAACAACGTAACAAGCATTGCTTTTTTATCACAAGCGCAGTCTCACTCATTCGTCCAGTTCTCTATGGTCTGCTGAACCAGTGCTGCCACCTATGTTTTATAAAATTCAGCAGGTGGATGTGACGTCATTGACAGGAGAGAGACATTACTTACATTCTTTTGGTATATTTACTATACTCTATGCTTACATTACATTTCAGGAAATTAGAAATGGCTGCGATGGGTAGTGGACGGGGAACGATGGATTCCCAAAATCAAGTGCAAAGTGATACTGTAGATCGTTTAAAAATACTTTATCCTAACGTAAATGAAGATGAGACACCTTTACCAAGAGCATGGAGTACTAAGGACAAATTCAGCTACATCGGTTTATCGCAAAATAATCTTCGAGTCCATTACAAAGGTAAGAACTTTCAAGGTTTGTTTATGGATAAGTTACTCTCAAAACTCTTTAGCTCTTGCTATTAGAATAATTTAGTAGCAATCATTAAAGCCGTTGGTTACCGTATTTGATTTAGTAGTGATCTGGCGCGCCTGAATTCAACTTGAAACATGGTGCTATTGCCTTCAGCGTCAAACAAAGAAATCAGCTGATCGTATATTTTGTAACAACAAGCAAAATTTATAATTCATTCTGCCTAGGGGCTTCGTGCTACCATAAGTCAGCGTTAATATGTAGTTTTATTAAAGAATTTAGTATGTAAGATTCATTGGCTTGATATAATTTGTACAAGGTCTTCTCTTCTATTTTAAAATGGCAGACAATAAAGAATAAAATGGTAGAATTCGCTCAAATTCCTTACGGACAGGACACTTATAGAGAAAAGGTATTAAAAATAACTTAAATCCATTCAGGCTTGCCTTGCATAGCCATTTAGGTCTTGGAAGTATTAATTCTTACAAATTTTAGGAATCCTACAAAAAAATAGGTTTCATCAATAATCAGTATTTAAAATTTGTATCATCTTGTAAGGAAGTTACGTAATCAACATACCATGGATAATTAATTTATCCATTTCTTTAAAGGATATGTATTTTAATTTGTATAACCTGCCATAATCATTACTATACATATTAGGCCACATCATTTACTTAATCAATCATCCTATTCCCTCATATTGTTGTTTACCAATCAAAAATTGTTATTGATGTCTGGATTTGGTGGACAAGTACCTAGCTAAATTTTTAAATATAATTGCCAATAGCCTACTCACACAAATAAATGCATTAGTGAAGCAACATGCTCATTATATTTCAATGAATGAATGAGAAAGTTATTAGACACAAAGTACATCTGCATTCTGCATAAGGAGATAACAAAATGAATTAAAAAAAAGCCTGCATTGAGAACCCTTGATACAATAGAATAGAGTTCTATTTTTTAGCACAAGTAATGGATAATATAAAAGAAAAATAACAACCCTTGTGGCTTTAAACCTACGTTAAGATCTACTTTAAGTTTCTTTATTTTACAGATTTTTTTCACAGATGGAATTTGTTTTGCTCTGGATAATTGAATGTAGAAAGATAAAATAGGTCATGATCATAGGTCAATAATTAATCACACTAATTTGCTTTCAATTTTAACACCAGTCACAAACTGCCATTTTTATCAGCCAACAGTTTAGTTGGCTTCTAAATCAGCATACAGAAGTAAGTGCATACACTTCAACGACTCAGTATCCATACTAATTTGAAGCCGACCAAACAATCTAAATGCCTGCAGTCCTTCTTACATTCTTGTACTTGAAATTCATTTTAAGACCATTTAATATTTGGTGTACTAATAAAATAACTAGTCCTTTTTGAAAAAAATTATAAAATAAAATACTAAAATAAATAAAAGTTAAACAAACTAAGCTGATCACTTGAATAGGCGACTTTTACTGACTGTTACTTTAAGTATCCTTTTGTTATGTTATTTTGTGACTAGTATTTGTGGACAAAGATGCGTAGGCGCTGTTGGTAGTTGACCTAATAAAGTTCCCAATTCTGTCATTGCAACACTCAGCAGTGTACTTTTTCAGTTTTATTTATTTATTATTATAATTGAATTAGATTACTATGTGAAAATATAATGCGACCTTCAAACCTTGTAAAATTTGAAACTCAAATTACGCGTGTTATACGCTGTAACTGACCTGATATTTATGTCATACTAAAATACATCGCGTATCACATCGTATCACTACAAAATAGTCATTTGGCCTGATCCAGTATTAATAACTTTCACTATAGTTTGTCAACCATGAATAAAATGATCAATGGTATTCTTAAAAGATGAAACCAATGATCAATGGTATCAAATTATCTGTTGACGTGACGTGCATAATCTGATAACTGTGTCTCATTACGATTCATGGGCATCAATTACTTGCAAAGAAATCGACCTTTAAAGATTAACGATTAATTAATTAACGAGTCTTTAATCTTGATCTCGAACGTTTTAACTCTAATTGCCATATATTTACCCATTTACCAGTCTTTTTTTCACTAATATATTGTGCCTTAATTTACTCTAACAATTTGTTCTGCGAAATTAAGTTCTTGTAAATATTTTCATTGTTGATTTCATCAGCATGAATAAAATTCCATTCAGAATGTTACTCTTCGAAAAATCTTTACTTATTCTCCGTAACCCCTTCTGTTTGTCTGTATTCTGACAGATTGATATTGCCTTGGTCATTGAACGGTATTTCTAAATGCATCTTGACTTGTACTTCTTGGTGATTAAAAGCCCCATTCTCTGAAAAATAACAGCATCCAACCAATCTAGCAACAGTAATCTGTCTAACTGAACAAGCATAGAGACATACGTAGTTAATCTGTCTGCAAAAAGCCTGCAATTTGCTTCAACTCTATGCTTAAATTTTAAATTCTAATTGTAATCGTGTTTACTATTCCATGTTCATATTCCTCGCATAATAAATAGCTGCCTGCCTTTGCCGATTTGACTGACAACTCACAAATTAGGAGACGGGCAGTAACCGCTCCAGTTGTTGACCGCCGCGTGGTCGCTGACTGTACTTCGGCATTAAACCAGTAAATGGTTATTTGAGTATACTTTTATTTCTATAATTATGTCTAACACTTGAGTTTGCTAGCAGAGGAGTTAGTCTTGGTGCTGCTATGCGTCTGATTGTACTTTAGCCCTTCTGGTTGTTGACGACAATAGACAATGTTATAGCATTTTAAATGCAAAATTCCTAGAAGTCAATCTTCGTATTGACCGGTCTACGTCGCGGCTCATGACCGTCTACTCCGGCACTTGACAACTGTCCTATTAAATCACATAATGTCAGGAATTCAGGATAGAATAATTTAAAATTGGAAATAACAAGTTATGACTTGTTAATATAACTGTTTGAAAGTGAGTTTCCGCGCTCAATTGGATTGACAAAATAATTGTTCGGTTTTTCTTTTTCTTCATCATATTGTTCAACAATTTCAAATATTTTTTTTCTGTCTGAAATATCATATGAAATGAATCAATTAGCATTCTAAACGTTTCGGGTTGCCGCGATGTTTTACAGCTTTTCGCCCGTCTTTGTACCCGATGTAACAAGGTTGTTGCCCTCCTAATTCCCGTCTAGACCTGGGCCCTAGGTGAAGGACCTGGACGCGATTTGTGCAACCCTTTTGTCGTCGGGGTGCTCGAGACTGCAGCCCCGCCGTATCAAGAATAGTATCGCTCGTGGAGACTCTTCGCTTAATTAAATACACTAAGCTATGCCTCTCGTTTCCTCGTTTGCTTATAGTTTATGTATGTATGGACCTTTTGCATCGAGAGCGAATCTTTTGGACGGGTATTGATGGACAACTTTGCTACACAATCAGTTGTTGATATACTGGTTTAGTTTTTTGTAAGGATTTTTAATTAATCTCATTTTATTAATCCTTGAAAAATGAGGACGATGGCCCAATGAACTTGACGGACTAGTTTTGGCCTGAACAATGCTGACTGCTTCTTGTTTCGTCTCGGACGGAACCTTTCAGGTCATGAACGACTAAAGGCTTCAGAAGGTCCTACCTCTAGAACTGGTTTTTCTTTTACATTGCTAGAACTTTCTTAAAAAAACTTATCCTTTTGTACGTTCTTGTCCTGTTCGAAATCTAGTGTTAGAAGTTTTTATTTTACCTACCTGTCTCGATATAAAAGAGTACTAAAAAATCGAACTGATCTAAATATCACTGCGGCAGTCAGAAATGTGATAAGCGATTGCATTGTGTTGCCCTATGTGTAATGCACGCCGGTCGAATATACGGCGTATGGCTCGCCGCAACCTTCGGGGATTTCTTCGCGAAACGGCGGAATACTAATGAACTCGCCCATTTAACTATTTATTCGAAGTTCCTTCTTCGTTTATGTCTGCTCGTGTATTCTTCATCTGATTCAGACATAGTGAGTTAAAATTTGTTGTTAAAGAAAAATCCGTAATGTGTTTTACATTACGGAGCTGAGAATCCATAGCTGGTGGAAAATATTTTTATTTGCAATACTTTGTTTGCGGTATGCAATGACTCTCACAACTTCCAAATAATGACCAATTCCAGAGACTTTATTCGGAAAAGAATATAAGCCAAATAAGACACCACTTTTTTGGTCCTAATATTCTTTCCATCCATCGATTTAAAAGTAATTTGTGTACGTCGATTGTCTGATGGTTTTCATCATCATCAATCGGCACAAAAGTAGAGCTTTCGAATGGGCTCTGTCGTTTTCACCAAGCTGCCTGCGCTGTGCCAGTTTTCGTTATGCTTACAATCCGATTGCACCAAGAAAAATACTTGGATTTCATGAAACCTTGAAGCTGTCATAAATCCTTAAAAATGTACTTATTTTGGCTGTTTTAAGGAATGACAGTATTTTTCATTCCGAAGTACCACAAACCTGCGTCCGATCGTAAGTCGTTAGATGCAGTTTCCTATTGTACGTTAAGATGAGATCGCAAGATGCCTAAAGGCTACTGGACTAGCCTGTCGCTTCTCGATTGGATCTGAAACACGATTCTCGAGTATAGGGGTACTCGTATAGTATAGGAGTCACTCGAATATATTGTGTATTGTATTGTGGATACTGCAGTCAGTCGAATGTATTGTGTGCATTACCTTTATTAGGGTCGTTCAAGCGAATAGTGATTCATAAAGGTCATTTTCCTCTTTACAAAATATTAAATGAAGTTTTTTTAAGCAGATTTTTGACCCCTATTATAAATCCCTTAAACTTTTATATTTTTATGAATTATTGCTCCCACATCAGACCTTTCTCTTTTTACTGTTGCTAGCTGCGAATGCAAGATGTTGAGTCACGTTGAGTGTTGCTCATTTCTAACTGACATCTATACGTATTATAATTCAAGCTCTTCGTCCCATCGATGCGTTTGTGTTACTTGACGAACCATCCAGTCAAGATGATTAGGATCGTTTCCGAAAGATGTGTCAGCGATGATCGTTATCTGTGGCGAATCTAAAGCTTTCACGTCGAATTTCCGCCCATTTCACTGTAAACGTGTCGGTTTCCCTCCGGTAGCAGTTTTGCGCGTCGCTCGAGGGCTAGCGTGCTGATTATATCGAGAATACGCTAAGCTACTTACCAAACATCAGCTGCTATGATGTGGCAGCAATTTGTGAATTCGATAGAATAGATACAAATCGAAATTGATCGTGTTCTGAATTGGGTTTGTTAGAATAATAATGTCCTTACTTTGAGATTACTAAAATACTTCCTTAGCATCTTCTTGAAATCCCGAACTCGGAGTCGAGGTTAACAGGGAAATCAGATTACGGCGCCAAGCCAACCAAAAGCTAGATAATGTTAGAAAACGAAATTCTTTGAATTTCTCAAACAAAGGCAGAATTCTGATTACATTAGGTACATGTCGTCGGCATTTTATCTTGGATCTTGAGACGAAATGCTTTACGAGCATTTATAGTACGCTCACGGTCGGAACATCGTCTGACTGAGATCTATCTATTGGAGACTTGCCTGCAGTTGCTATTTCGAGGACTATTCATGCGTCTCGACATAAAATTATTAATCTTCACATCAATCAGAATAAAAAACAGAACATCTGACTGATCTCTCATAACTATAGTGTTTTGGAAATTAGCTGCATCCTAAGATTTGTTTAACTGACAGACAGATAGCTGTTAATTGTGAAAATTGTGGGATATGCAAAATAATTTGCAAGACCACTTTCACCGCGCTACCGAGAAAGCAAAATAAATAGATGAACGGTGTGATACAGACATTATCCTAAACAAACACTCTGAGAGCTGAGAAAATGTACATTGTGTGCCAAGCACCAGCATCAACATACGTTGCTCATATTTATTTCTGCAAAGTAAGGGACGTACATCGTATCTCTGCTTTCACAGCACTTGGTATCTGAATCAATTTATTTCATGTTTTTTCAGCTACTTTGCTTCCTTGGATTAATTATGAGTATTTCTTGTAAGTTTTTTTATGGGGAATCTTTAATAACTAGAATTAGGAAAAAAACTCAAGATATTGTTATTCTAAAAGACGCATAATGTATCGTTTTACCGGCTAGATATTTTCTAAGTGCATTTCTTACAGTGCCGTACGTTGGCTTTTGATGGGTTGTGCAGTTTATGAATGAAGGGGTCACCCCCTCTCCATTCCCGGACCTTTTTATTTGACCCTAGTATTAATTCATTCCGCGTGTCAATGAGGCAGTCAGTAGCGATTCCGCAACCGTTCGCCGACAGTCACTTCTCCGATGGACTGTTCGCCGACAAGACTTTTCACTTTGGGAAGTTTCGCCGATAGAACCTTTCATCTTTGGACCGTTCGCCGACAGAACTATTCGTCTATGGACGTTTCGCCGACAGAACCTTTCGCCTACAGACCTTTTGCCGACAGAACGATTCTTCTATGAGTGTTTTTTATGACGACAGGATTGTTTTTTAAATGTATACATTTTTTTAATTTATTTTAATTTATTTTTTTAATTAATCACTAAAAATTTGCAAATAAAATTAACTTTAAAAAAAGTAAAAACCGACTTCAAAAACAAAATACACTAAAAAGTTTAAAACAAACTCTTGAAAAGACTCCATTTTAGGCAAACCATTTCTTTTTGGAGTCGGTGCCATCGCATTGGTTATCTTTAGCACCACCTAAAGCGTCATCTATCTGGACATCGACTCCAAAAAGAAATGGTTTGCCTAAAATGGAGTCCTTTCAAGGGTTTTTTAAGACTTTTTAGTGTATTTTGTTATCGAAGCCGGTTTTTTAAAGTTAAATTCATCTTTTAAGCTAATTTTACTGTAGCAAAGTGTATGTAAAAAAAAATGTATGCTCATGTGTATTAAAAATAAATGTTGATTGTTGAATTTAACATGGATTAGTATTTTTTTAGTTAATTTGCTATGGCTAATTAATAACTTAAACATTAGCTTCCCTCCCACATTATCAGCCATATCATAAAAAAATATATTTACCTTTATCATTATTTAATTATCTTTTTATGACGCAAATATAATTTAATTTAATATAAATTTGCTACAAAAATAGAAACCTGGTAAACTCACGTTCCTTTCTTTTTGTGAGAAAATCTATTATTGGGCGCCATTCACTAACGCATTTCATTTGTAACTAAAACAAAAAGTAATTTTGTTGATATTATTTTTGTGTGTGTTATAAAATGAATATAAAAACAAAATTTATCCAAATTAAAATGTATACATTTAAAAAACAATCCTGTCGTCATAAAAAACACTCATAGAAGAATCGTTCTGTCGGCAAAAGGTCTGTAGGCGAAAGGTTCTGTCGGCGAAACGTCCATAGACGAATAGTTCTGTCGGCGAACGGTCCAAAGATGAAAGGTTCTATCGGCGAAACTTCCCAAAGTGAAAAGTCTTGTCGGCGAACAGTCCATCGGAGAAGCGACTGTCGGCGAACGGTTGCGGAATCATCAGTAGCAGTGTTCTTTGTTTCATGACGTGAATCATTCATTTTCTTTTATGTCTTTAAAAATATTGTTAAGCTCGGCAAAAACTGCTTTCAGAACTAATTTGGGTGCAGATAGAAATAGTCCTTTGAAGAAGGATGCGTCATCACTGCTCACTCTTCCCTCAAATTTAAAATATTGGGACGGTATACGACTTCTGTTTCATCAAACTATATTTCATACGTATTTACAAGGAACTTCATAGTTACGAATATTTGGGCGATAAGTCTAATTGGATCTTTACAAAACATTGCGTGTGACGTTTTGGCGAGGCATTTATGTTATGATAGCACCCTGGGGGCTGCAAGCATCTATATAACTAATGAGGTCACGGCACTCGCCTCGAAGGGTGAACGTACAGCGATAATTCCCTTTGTCTTAGTTTCTCTTCAACAAACCCCAGTCGAAGAAAAATACCTTTGGAAAACTGAACCAAGTGATTCGTAATAAATTTTCAGTTGATATTGGGTTTTGAATTTTGATGTTCGTTATCATTAACTGTTTTCGTTACATTAAATCCTTTGTGTAATTAAATTGATAAACCTTTTCCATTGTGTGCAACCGATGAACCGTGCATCGAAACGCAATTTGCCTCCTCCCTTTGGTAATCAGTTAATATGCCCCCGCCATTGTTCTGTTGTCTTGCTTCACCTCGTGCTTCGTTGCATTTACCACAAGTCTCGTTTCGATGGCTTCTCATTAGCATATTCAGAATCAAATGCTCGCGTTTCTAGGCCGCATACGTTCACACTAGCTATAATAGCAATGCACAAATAGAGGCGTCTGCCAATCGATTTCAAAATATAGTTTACCACAAAAACTTCATTTATTACGCAGCAAAATGTGATAAGTTGGTTATATTATTCACATCAATTGTTTCCGTGGCCGTAGGTTCTATACGAGTTCTATTAGTTTATTGTTTAGATAAGAGCAACAGAGCACTAGTGTCATGGCACCTTGCCAAATTCTACACGTTTAGATGGAAAGCCACGGTTAATCTACGGCTGCAACTGTTTATAGTTTCCTGAATTATTTTATATCATTTGGAGTTCGCTCTACACGTGCCATTGATGTATTGTGATCGTGCGCTGTAAAATGCGGACCCACGCAAATGGATTTATCTTTTGCGTCGTACGTATTGTTACGGACAAAGGAAAAAATATCGCTGAGGTCCTAAACATAGATGAAGGGCCGCCCTTGCTTTCGAAATGGTACCGAAATGGTGCATCTCTAACTAGGTCAAGCTCGCTTGCGTCGGGTCGCCACGTGCTTCCCCCCCGCTTCCATTCCCCTTGTTGCGATATTCCCCACCGCCAAATATATCGTATGTTGGCGCAGCAAGGCTTAAATTGCGTTGCAGAATATGTTGACAATCGACCTTGTCGAAGAGCTGGTATACAAATCTTTTGCGCTGGATTGTTGGTTGTGAGCCCTACGCTTTGACGTTAGAGTCAACAGTAGCCCTGCGCTGCTCACTTTTAATTAACAATGGCTGGTTCATGGCGGGGAAGGCTGTTTTTGGCTACATTGTATTATTTTGTGGGTGTATGGTATACCTATTTGCATTTTAAATTTGAAGGCGGAAGTAATGGTGGAGCTTTGCCTCCAGTAGATAACGTGCAATTTTATGTAGACGCATGCCATACACCTGAAGTGTGTTTCATAATAGACCCATCAATTAAGCATTTAATAGTATTCATAGCACTTCATGAATAACACCGAACAGAACATACACTTTTATTTGTGCAATAAAGTTTTTAAATAAATAAATAAATAAAAAATAAACATAACATATTATGAAATATGTAGAGTAGCATTAATAGAATCAGTAGCGAAAGTTTGTTTTAGGTTCGTGACCGACTTGTCGTCCGAATACGATTTCCATTTGTTTACTATTGAGTTTACTGGAGTTACTGTGCGTCTGTCTGTATATCTTGCCCTGCTACTCCCTCGCACAAAAGCATCCTTGTAACGTTAGTTACGAGGACTCTTTCCTTCTGTAAATAGGGGACGCTTTCACAACCCGTGGGATGTCATCTATAGCTTCCGAATCCATAAAAGGGAACACATATCGAAATAACCCCAACGCATTCAATAGAACGGCATGAATAACTTATTATTAATACCGATAGTTATTATACTACGTATCTATCCACTCGCTATAATACTGCTCTACTTTAAAACGTCCATGATTAAATTTGCATCAGTCAGTAATCGTCTGCAGAAACAATTGGGTTATACGCTGCCAATTGCAGGTCAAGTTTGATACGTTTACTCAGCTACTTTATCTCTTTACTGTCGAGCAATTGAATTCTTACATCTAAGATATTCGAACTAAAACAGTCAGCAGAGGTCCCTAGAACAGGTTATGTCGACCAAATAAGCAGAGCTGTGTGTTATCGAACTTGCCTGTTTGTGGTAGAGCAACTCCGTGGTTGCCAGGGTCTTTCATGGCTGGCGAACATTACTCCGTGATTTGCTAAGTTTTTCTCGTTTTTTTTACTACCTTCAGTCACGGCAGTCGGATCTGAAGGAGATTTAACTTTTCGTTCTAATACAGATAGAGATATAGTTGCCGGGTCATGAATAACGAAGTCAATGTTTATAAGTCTGGCCTGGGTTTGCATGATTCTTTCAGATTTTTATTTTAAACAGATTATATGGATTAGTTCAACCCAGAATTTTGTTACTTGCTCTTAGATTTATTGATATAGATGGAGACCGTATGAAATTTTGAATAATGATGTAATTGGTTCGATCAGTTCGAGTTCACATAGCAGTTATATCAGCGATTACAATCGTATTGCATTACGTAGCGTAGCGACACATTGTCTCCTTGGCGAGGTCGTGTATTCCGTTACTGGCATCGATGTCCGCGATGTGGCGCGGCATAATAAATATGTTATCGTCGGGTGACATCTATGCGTTCCCGGAATCTGTTTCAGCGTGTTTGGCTTATTCGATGTTGCTATGAATTTACTGGTTATTAATACTATCACTGTTGCCATTTTCACAGTTGTTTGAGTTAATATCTTACTGCGTGTTCTGTCATCATGTCGTAAAGCGTTTTCTTCCCAATACGAAGTCTTAGTCGTCAACTTTGACCGTATAAAGTTTTTTGAACAACTGGTCCTTTTAACGGGTCGTCAAAAATTGGATTAGACAGAAGAAATGAGAAACAACAACAAGTTGATCGTTTGAGTTGTTAGGCTCATACAAGTTGTTCACTGCATGTGAAATGACGGCCGCTGAAGTCGAGGCGATTTGCAATTTTAATTTGGTTGAGAGTGAGTTGCTAACATTCGCCTGTATCCTCGACCCTTGACAGGTGGCATTTCAATGTCCCTGTTAAGACCGACTAATATTGAAATAGAAATGAGTTTCATTGTTGATATTTTTACGAAGTATCATACTATAGGGCCCCTTAGATATCAGATGGAATTACTTTTCGTTGTCTTCACAGCTACTTTCTAAGTTAGATACATTGGATATTATTAATTCAATTTTTATAATGTAGAACTGCAGCTAGTTATACATTTTACTTAGTTTATGTTTCCATAGTCACAACAACATCAATTATGTTGATGCTTTGTCGTCGTGTCAAGCACGACGTTGAATGAATCTAAAGAAGTGAATAAATAAATCCAAGGACGCAGTTCTGCAACAGATTTAAATATATTTTGTTATTAATATTATAAAGTTCCAGTCAACTACAGCAAGTCTGATGTATTTACTCCAAGCGACTGGTTTTAGAATATAAATAGAATGCTTAACTTTCATTTATTACATTTTTAGCTACAGAACTTGTATGTATTTAATAAAAAGAAGATGAGGATGCAGATCTTTAGAGTAAAACCTTATTATATTACATAATATAATACAGTCCCAGATGTGGACGTTACCGCGCTGAAAGGCTTCCATATGAGCCAACATTAGTAGAATTTTGCTGAGTTGGCATTGCGCCTTTTTCATAACGTTGTCTGAACGTGACAAACAACTGTTCCGAGCAAACGACGCGTGTGTCGGATCTACGTTGCAAAAGACTCGCCGATGCCAAAAACTTGTTTGCTAACGATATAAGAGAAGTTTTCGCACATTGAGAGATAATATCTATCAGCCCTCTCAGAAGTTTGCAGACTTTCAGAAGAGTTTATGAAGTTTCAAATCTTTGATTTGCGACCGTATGAAGTTTAATACTCAATTTTTTTTATAGCCAAGCCATATTAAATAGAAGGGGAGATCTAATCGTCATATTCAACTAAGATTTTACGCTTATTACTGCAAAAAATTTAAGTTATCACATCGGAAAAGTAGAGAGCATTGGTGTTTGTAATTTGAAGTAACCCATTGAATAGACTAAGCGTTTTACCATAGTAAGAGTAGTTGTATCCGGCTCCATAGCACCACTATGCTCTCAATGCTCGTGTGGTATCGGTAGTGAGGGTGTGCATGTCGTGTTCTTTAAAGCATTGCTGCTGCGCCTGCCACCGGGGCCGGGCTATGCCGGCTGCCGACGCGATCTACCCAAGCTTGCACATGCGGCCTTTCACGGAATCCAAGATCGTATCTCCGAGCAGCCAGATGCGTAAGTGGTGTATGGGGCCCGACTCAGGATCTGTTTAATGGACATGGATGTTTTCTCTATTTGTTGGAAGGTGGGACGCAGGGCCCGGGCCGACGACCCCACCTGCCCTACCTCCACTTACGCCTCTGGATGTATCGTACGTGTACACGACACCTAACACCACCGTGCTAATAAACAGGGCTGGTCGTTGTCCACCTGTAAATTTAAATACTATGTACTTGTTTATTACACATGAATAAAAACATGAGGGCGTTACGTTGCGTGATCGTATCGCCCGTGAACTGGCTCATCGAAATATACATGAGTTTCTTCGACACGACTTCATTAACGATCCGATTTGACGCTCTGTTTATTGGCAATGAGTATAATAACAAGTACAGTGTTATATATTAAAATCTATTTCCGTAAAAGTAAGTGCCTCTGTTTTGGGCTTTCTGTTTTTGTCTTGTTGATTGTATTTCGTTAAAATGAGAAGTCGACTGTGTTGTCTGCGCAGTGAGATTGGGCGTCTGTACGTTTTACAGCCTACTGCTCTACTAAACATGCCACTTGTCGATGTCTGCATTCGCGAAACACAATTAATTAACCCACGTGATTCATATCATCGTTATTTATCTCCTGTAAATGTTACAAACTTTGCGTACTGTTTTAATGCGCATGTCTTGATTTCTAAAACCCTCTCTTAGCTGTTGTGTGGTTATAACTAACACGCTGAGTGGTACTTAATATTATCTTTGCATTGCCTAGAACTTCCTCTCTATTGTATTTGTTTTTTCCTCATCTATTACGTTACTAGTACTTATTAGTTCCTGACATAAGAGTATGGATTAAGTATTAAGAATGATTAGTCTTAGTAGCCGCACTTGAGTAACTGTTATTCTTCACAAACGCTGCTGGGTGTCCCAGATAAACTACAATTTGCATGCATATTTAGTTACTGTTATTATAGATAATGGGTGTTTCTGGTAACTGTTGCTTTTCAGCGCGCCTGCATGTAATTGCACTAAAGCTTAGGATGTACCGTTGATTCCGACCTTAATCTAGATGAAATAAGAAATGCAATTATATAGACATATAGAGCAGACAATAAAACTGCTGATATTAAATCAGGCCATGTTCACAGTCAGGCTGAGTCATGGTGTCAATTCTTTGATAAGGTCTGCGATGATTCGATTTGATAAGTCATTGGAGACCCAGTGACCTGATTATTGGAAACATACTATTTTACCGTGTCAAGAGTCTGATGTCAACCTATTTTTGGGTCACGATTTTTCTCCGGCTAATCTTGAGTACTATTAGAAAATTGTTGGGAAAAGCTCTATTTATAAGTGTCGCAGAACTCAACCCGATTAGTTCTTTGGGTAGCTTCGTCCGGTGACAATGTAGAGATCTTTAGATTCGCCAGTCTGAACTAGCACTTGACTTGATACCGTGAGTCAGATGTGTTTCCGCGTGTGGCGTGCAGGTGCAGGGGGCAACGGTCCACTAACGATTGTGGCTAATTCGGTCCGTACGCGAATGTCCGTACGCTGCCGTGCGCTGCCGTGCTGCCATTGTTCAGAACACTGAAGCAGTTCCGTTATCTTAATGATTACGATACGACAGAATCAGATCGTCGAGGAAGGATCGCGTCCAAATTAGGCATTCGGTAGTACGGAAAGGCAATCCGTATGTTAATTGCTATTTTGATAGCAACGTTAATTGATTAAAATTGGTAAATGCAGTTGGCTTTGTTATCCGTTAAGAATAATCGAAATGACTTGCATGAAACCGGTTAGTTAATTTCACATTTACGTCAAAAGAAATACCTCAAAATAGTGTCAAATCATATTCTAACTTAAATGTTTTCGACTTGTGTATGATTGCGATTCTATTATCAGCGTAATCGCAAGCAGTGTTTTTTTCTTTAAAAAAGCTGCGGCGAGTTTGATAAAGCAAAGCATGACCAACAACTTATGGTCAACAATTGCACAACATTAACACGTTCCGGGACACTACTCCAGACACAATAGATGTTTTATTGTTTTCACGCCTGTAGGCGGGCACTGTCCCGGAACGTGTTAAATTACAGGCATTGCTATTAAATATAATGACAAAAACCTTTCACGTTATCGAAGGTCAAGAAAAGAACCCGACTGAGATAGGCCGATGAACTGAATCTCTCGTTTGTTTTGTTTAGTTCGAGATTCACTTTAGAAAGTTACTTGGTCGTTGTTTATTATCATCATATCCATGATACCTTGTTTTGAATCATTTTGGTGTACTGAGTAATTTGTTTTTAACTTTACTTTATTGCGGTATGGTCGGTATAATACTTTTTATCTATGTACGTATGTACATACTTTAGGTGTGAAAGAAATTGTACCGTTGGAAATGCCAATTTCAATATTCTCCGCTCGCTCGCTTTATATCAGTTTATATTTCTTTTATGTCAACAACTTGATTAGTTTCTGTTTTTTTTTCATATTCAACACCCTAAGGCCATCGAGGTAATCCACCCACACTCACAGTCCCATTTATCTAGCGTTGTTGTGTAAACTCAAGCGGTTCGTTAACCTGTGTGTTGTCGTGCGTACGCGCACTGCGAGTGTGTGTCACGCACATTCGCGCCACTTTATATCCAATTATGACCACTATGCCCAAGCCGCAAGACCCATCAAAATTATGATAAGCACCAACTGCGTATCATAGCGGGACGCGTGATTCGTAGAAAAACAACATTATCCGCGAAATAAATGGTTCTATTTGTAAGATATCGTATTCGTTACCACGTATAGTATTTATAATTTATGCGCCAAACACCTAGGTATTTGTAACGCAGTAGCGTTTGTCCTTGTGATAGACTGTTTCGCGCCACTGACGCTTGATATTGTTATCAAACAATCGACCTACGGGTTACGGTTTTGAGTCTAAATCGGCACATGTTATCTTTTAGATTGTCCAGTAGAGTTTTACTTATGTAGAGCTTGTGAAGTGTTTGGGTGTAATTGTTTTTGCGGTGGCAAGAGGTCGTCAACTCGACCTTGCATTTTGATGCCTCCGCTTATACCTATTTGGCTCAGGTTCAGAATAACGTTCAGATCCTTCGAGAATATGGCACTTTCTCGAAGGATGGACGGCAATGCTATTTGTGAGCGAATTTGATTCGGAAACATGATATTTATGTTGCGCATGTGTCTTTGGTGCTCTAGATAGATATTTATGGTTTGGTGCTTTCATTAGGATCATAAGATTCATAACTATTACCCCCAAATGAAACATTCAACTGTATATAATATAGGACAAGATACGTGTGCCCGTAGAAAACAACGCTTTGCGTCGTAACGTCAAGGTTTAGCTACTTAGCAATTTATCTAGTGCGTCGCAGATGGACTGCTCGTAGAATTGGAATGTCTTTGGGACGAGAGCGTGGGCTCTCCGTATACATTACGTAGGTACGGTATTGGTTCGCCGTGTGCCGCAATGTCGGACCAATGTCGCTCTGTCCGCAACCCGCAACCTCTCCCAGGGCCTTGGGATAACTCCGACTTTCTTTACTTTTTTAACGATTTTAATATTCTTACAAGGATCTTCGTATTGCTTCGTGAGAGCAGTTAGAATACCGTTGAAGGAAGTAATCTCATCAATTCTTTATGCTTTACTGACTCGCGTATCGGCTATTTCGATCTTCCATGAAGTAAGGGACTAGTGCAGTTATGCTGCGGTTACCGATTCACAGACAACCATCTGCAATCGGCTCACTGCGTGCGCACGATCTATGTATAAGCGCATATAATGGCTTTTAGTACTTCCTCATTTAAAATGATTTCTAAGCGTTTTGCATGATCTGTATCAGTAGAGTTCACCTTAATACTTCTATTTAACAAATCTTTTGAATCTAATATTATCTATTGCATTTCTAATCTTTAGATAAATCAATGCAACACTTGTAGCAAGCCATTTGCTGTTATAGTTTTATCTTGTAACTACCATGACTTGCAGTTCTTTTAGACACATCATTTTCCTGTATTCAAGTACCGTTCTCATCACCTGTATCATTACATTACTAGTGTTTTATTTTCAATGTCAATCTTTTCATCAGCTTACTATCCCTGGTGATGAAATCGTTACTTGTATCTTCCATTTTATCTTTAGCATTATTTAACATGGTTGTTCCTCACCTTCCAGGTCATGGCAAGACTCATAAGGACGCGGCGAGTGTGCGGGCCACGCACCCCATACCCGCGTCGTGCGGCTTGTACTATTTCGAGGTCCGCATAGTGTCCAAGGGGCGAGATGGGTACATGGGCATCGGACTCTCCGCTCACGGCGTCAATATGAACCGCTTACCTGGTAAGGATCACCTCAAATTAGCTAGTTAGGCTGGTGAATGAGCGAAAGCTCTCGAGTTAACGCAATCTGAATAATGATAGTCCATTTAAAAAACTGGTCCTTCGAGCCAACCTTGAAGTTGGCTAATTGTAGCCAACTTCGAACATATCTGCTAAAGCGTCGAATTTCAGTTCTATATCAACTAGAAGAACTGACATTTTACATAGAGTTCAATAAAGTGGGTGTGTTAGCCGCTGGTTTTAATCTTTGACGATGCTTTAACTAGAACAAACCATTTAAGGACATGGATCTGCCCACACTCTACTGTTTATTCGTGATGTATTCTCTTATAGATGTGTTATTTATAGAGCGGTTAACCAATCATCTAGCTATTAAAAAAAGTACAGTACCGTTACTATGTGAAGTCAAAGTGTTGGCTGACTATAAATAAGTAATAGCGGGAGACATTTTTATCTCCTAATACCGCTAAATGTACTGTTTCAATACGAACCTGTATAACGGAGGCAAAATTTCTTATTGTGTGTGGATAAATAAATATACTTTCCGGATATTTTTATAGATGACACTGCTCCAGTTTGTTCTTAATTTTATTGAAACGTCGTGCATTTTCTTTCTATTATTAACTTGGCGAGCCCAGGTTCTGGACTATCAAGGGTCACTAAATAAGCTAGGTTATTTCTTTTTAATTTATAGGTACTTTGATATTTTGACGTGTGAGACGTAACGTGTATTCAAATGCGCACTCTCTTATTTGTAATTGTGCGTAAATGTATAAATTGCGACACATTTAACTTTCTCTTTAATTTTGCTTATTCAACATCCGTCAGTTAAACTCCTTAAAAATAATTGTTTTAAACCTACCATTATATTTATTTATTTATTACACTTCATGCACAAACAAAAGGTACATATGACTTAATGCTAAAAGCATTCTCTACCAGTCAACCATTGGTCTATACAGAGTATATATTATATCGGTGTTATTGAAGGGAATAAAGATAATAAGAGTTCTTAATTACACGTATGTATTTTATTCCTGCAGGAAACCTTACTACATAAATATTTACTACATTTTAGTACAACTAAAACTTGAACCACGTATGTGTGAACAAAATAAAGCAAGTTCAATAGCAAAGGGCGCATGTAAATGGTACGCATTGTACTATTATGCGAGCCTCTGTTAACTGAATAGGCCTGTGGACTTGTGTATTGCTGCATTGTCTTTGTCACAGGTCCCTGTATAGAGACGCTGTTACAGTGTCAAATGTATTTTCGGGATAGGTCAGGTAATACAAGTAGCAAATTGTTAAAGTAATGGAGATTTTGCAACTAAAAGATTTATTTATTTATTCAAATATATGACCATACATTAATTTCAATGGTTAATAGACTGATTAATTTTTACAGAGCAATGAAGTTTAAATAAAATAATCAACAAATAATTATTATTACAAAATTACATTAAAAATATGTTAAACATAGTCAAAAAATTAAATTCAGCAACAAGCATTGTCAAAAAACATATAAAACAAAAGAAATAATTTAGTAGGTACATTAGGACCCACCCCGCAACCTAGTCGATCCAAAGGTCCCCATTATGCTGGCTGCATTGCCGCGTTGAATGGCAATGGAGACCTGCTGAACCAACCAGGAACCAGAGCGAGGATCATTTCCCTTCTCTCTCAATCTACGACCTAACTCTCTAAAAAGAGAGCGGGCCTCAACACTCCATGGTCCAGCCGTTTCGACAGCTACCGGAATGAAGTCGTACATTGACTCCAGGGCCGAGTACTTGGCGTGCTTCAACTTCGCAGCGTTTTCTGCCGCTGAGCCTGCCGAACCCACCGCCTGCCTCAAATGAGACGCAGCAAACGTGCTAACACAAGTAGCATCCCACAAGAGGCAACGACCCCTCCGCCACGGAATCAATGTAAGACCGTCTGGCCTTTTTCCATCCGTACGAGAGAGACCTGGTGGCTCCAATACACATGGGACGTTGACCGACACCATGGCCCGACGAATGATCTCGTTAATTGAATGGTGCCTCGGAAAGCGACCCGCACATCTTTGGCAACTTAATCCATGATGTCCATCTTCATGCACCATAACACCACAAATACATGGATGCTCTTCACACACCTTGCCTCCAAGTCTTAGGGCCACAGCTATTCTTAAAGATTCATTATCAAGCAGTGTTCCCAAGTGTGGAGAAGGATAAGCATGTAGCCAAGCACCGGATTCAGGCTGGGCGACCGCCTTTAAACGCGCTAAATCGGATCCCGAGACACCATTCAACAAGCGCAAGTAGGAGATCTTACAGAGGATGTCATCCCATTCTCTCTGAATGAAAAGATTTTTGGGGTGTTCGTTCGTCGGACATAGTGTAACCCACTTCTGCAGGGCCTCAGACACAAAAGGTAAGCGAACAGTGTTGCCATCAGTTGACAAAATACGAGCAACAAGATCCGCCGACCCAAATGCCGAGGCCAAAAAGGCCACCAGACCAATATCTTGAACCCGACGCACTCCAAGACCGCCATGACGAACCGGCAAGGATGCCTGACACCATTGCACTTCATCTAAACTAACATTAAGTACCGATTCTAAAGTTGATTTAAGCGTATCATCTATCAACTTCAACTCTCGCTCAAAAAGCCAGGTTGGCGATGTTCTCAAAACGTAAACCATGCGTGGAAGTGCCAAGCAATGCCGCAATAAAACAAGAGAAACGTGCCCAGATAAATGCTCTAAATGTACCTGTGCTGCCGAAAGTGCCTGCCTTTTTAATTGCAACATAGAGCTGACACCCTCGGAAAAAATAGGAGCTCCTAACAAATTTAGCGATGACTTTTCAATCTGTACAATACCAGGCAGAATATCTTCAAACTCCCCAATACCAGTAACAGAACCACCACATCCGAAAATTTCACATTTAGTTGGATTGATTTCCAAACCTACTGCTTTTAAGGCTGGCACCAGAGCTTTTAAATCCTCAATAACTACTTCTGGACTTCCTCCTAAAATACCGTCATCTAGGTACCAGACATTCAGCGGCGACTTTAAATGTGAAATAATTTTTTGGATAGCCAAACAGAATAATAATGGCCCTAAAGGATCACCTTGCTGAGCTCCAACCTGTGACTGTATAATACTGTCTGAAAAAAAAGAGATTACTTGGGGAAGCATAGCACTGATAAACAAATTGATAAAGCGATGGGGCTTGCTCAAGGACTTCGCAGAGAATGACATCCCTCTCTACACTATTAAAAGCATTTTTGATATCAATTTTGACAATTACTTCATTTGACGCCGCGTGACCTATGGCAAAAGACCGAGTTGAATGAATGGCCGCCTCGCAACCCAATGCCGTGCCAAATCCAACCTGATTTGGTTGAAGATAAAGGGACATTTTTTCCCTCACAGATTTTTACAAATAATTATGTCACACACTGTGTCAAGAAGACAAACTCTCTTACTAATAAAGAACTTCAAAATAGTATTTTACTCATTTTTCTTTTACTTTTTGTCTTGGATTTCTTTATTTTTTTTTACTTTTTGTCTTAAACAATTTTTTTTAAATGGATCCATAAACTGCTGTCCATGTCCTACTAGAATAAGGCATTAACGATGACCGATGAAATATATTGAGCTCATTAAGATAGATCTAAACGAGATCAAGCCCTATGAGGCCTATGTCCAGCACAGCGTTCCTTCAACGCGTCGTAGTCGCTGTTTCACTGATCGAAGGTTCCCCATTTCCAGGCTGGGATAAACACTCGTACGGTTACCATGGCGACGACGGACACTCCTTCTGCTCCTCCGGCACCGGCCAGCCGTACGGGCCAACCTTCACGACCGGCGACGTCATCGGCTGCGGTGTCAACTTGGTCGACAACACATGTTTCTACACGAAGAACGGGCACCATCTAGGCATCGCGTTCAGAGGCCTGCCGGTATGCATTGTACTTGATACAATAGTAGTATTAAACACTCGCTTCCTCTGCGAGGTCTGCGAGGCAATCAAACATGGGACAGCGACAGCGCATTCTTATCTCTTTTTTACACTCACAGGCCTTATGAGGAGGCGTAGTGCTGCACTGCACTCTGCACAGATATCGATAAACGCGTGCGCTCACGGCTCTAGCTGCCATAAATCATTATGACCTAGGGAGTGCCCTAGGTCATAATGATTTATGGCAGCAGAAAAATCGAGTGTCTAGTACTACTATAAGCTATTTAACTCTTCGTATGTACTTTTTGATTAGGTATTTGCGCGTTATAAGAATTGTTAGCGTGAAGCCCAACTGTAATGTTTTAATTTTTCCAAAAATTCTGGCTACAACACATGAGTGGTAATGAAAGCCAAGTCCTGCTACTACTACCTACTCGGGTCTGAAATGTAAGTTTTGGGATACAGAGATTTGATCACATTAACTATTACCATGTTTGTAACTTATGATAACGTTATTCACAGCCAAACCTGTACCCCACGGTGGGCCTCCAGACGCCTGGCGAGGTGGTGGACGCGAACTTCGGCCAGCAGCCGTTCGTGTTCGACATCGAGGACATGCTGCGGGAGCTGCGCGCGCGCACCCGCCTCGCCATAGACGAGTTCCCGCTGCCGGACGAGGCGCGCTGGCAGCAGGTGCTGCACAGGTCAGACCTCGCACATACATAATTAATTAATTAGGTTGCTTCCTGCAATCACTAACAATTCGACGACCCCCAATATTTAAAGAGAATACAATACATACGTATACATAAAACGTCATACAATGACGTGGCCATAAGAGACCAGAAAATCCGCGCGATCGGACCGACAGCACGGTAGCTCAATTGGAAGAGCATTTGGCCCGGTTAGCCAGAAAATGCTGGTTCGAGTTCCGCGCGTGTGCAGTTTTTGGTTCCTTATTTCATCTTTTGAGAATACAATATTTCAAGCCAAACTTTCATTGATCATTCCTATTCATTAACAAAATTATTTTTTAATAGCTCTGTAAACCAATATCAGTAAAAACTACAAATCGCTATATTAAATCTATGGAAGAGTAGCGTTTTGATAATAAATAAAAAGTACGATAACCATTGGCGGTGACAACAAGCCTATTTAGTTCACCAAATATACTTGGTTCCGAGCGTTGAGATTGTTATGTCAAATGGAACGCTGACAACGAAGACAGCACCACCCATACCCACCTCATTTGATAAATGTTCGCGAGTGTTAGCCATAACGTCATCAATAACGTTTTCGCTGCGACCACAACGATGGCAGCCGTCAAGTGGGCGTTTCGGTCTTTGCTAATGTATATTGAAACGGACTCGTAAGTGCTCATAAGACTTTTTTTGACTCCCGTCTTCCTTTGTGTACGAAATGAGAACGCGGTGACCCTACTTATGAACCGTAGCGACTAGCGATACATCTCATGATGATGATGATGACATTCCACTGGTATATGGCAGAATAGTGACTGAGTATGTTGCGCAGCTTCTTCTCAGCACTAGCCCACAATTGTCCTGAAGCTGTGGTAGGGTTTATGTTGGGACGTGTATAAGCGCCCGCAGTGGGTTTTTATGAAAAAATGCCTACTTAACAACATTCCTCAAGTCCATACCTATTCCCTATATTATTTGATATTTTTCACAGAAAATCCACAGTGATAACGCTTACTCAACTATTGACTTTGTGGTTCCAGAATGGTGTCAACGTACCTGGTGCACCACGGCTACTGCGGCACGGCGCAGGCGTTCGCGCGCAGCACCGGCCAGCCCATCGTGGAAGACATAGCCTCCATCAAGAACAGACAACGTGAGTTATGTGCGCCATTACCTTAAGTACTTGCGCTACCTTTAGCAACTACCGCATGTTACCGCAGTGATGATGGTACTGAATAAATTGCTGTAAATACTATGAAATGATTATATTAAATAATGGCTGAATCCGCGACCGTGCGTCGACCTATTTAACAAATTATAGTGCATTTTATTCAGATGCCTGGGGAGACGGTAGTCTGACATTATCAGAGAGAGAGAGAGAGAGAGATCAGCTATCCCTAACCGCCCTATACCGACAGCGAATACTGTGATCAAAAAATATATCTTATTCACACAATTGTCTGGAACATGCTTCTTTTGAGTGAGCTCGCTTCATCGTCGTCGCTGTCTATGCCTCATCTGATAAAGTCTAGAGACAAGAGTAAACCCATACAATATATTTAAAACAAACTCTGTGCCTGTCGGGTTAAAGATAATGAGGTTATATTTGCAAATAGACTGTGTGTGTGACGATGTGTGGTTTATTTGCAGGGGTGTCTAAGCTGGTGCTGGCGGGGCGCATCGGCGAGGCGATCGAGCTGACGCGGCGGCTGTACCCCGGCCTGCTGGAGCGCGACCAGGACCTGCTGTTCCTGCTCAAGTGTCGCCAGTTCGTCGAGATGGTCAACGGCTCCGACTCCGAGGTACGCGGGGCTACCGTGCGAGCCGAGTACCGACCGGGAGAGTATCTCGGCCTGCTGACAAAATATAACTTATATTTTTTCCGATTGGAGTTATGTACAGGTGCCCCACCATAGATTCTTCTACTACTCGGTAGTCGAGATGTCAAAAATATGCGTATAGTGAGGTTTTCTTTTCGGTTGTTACGTTATTTTCTGATGGATGTGATTTAAACGAAGTCTTCACGAAGTAGACTTCTTTTCGAGTAACAATAATAATACGAATAGCAGATAAATACGACGTCATGGGATTTTTATATTCAATAAATAAGTTGGACTGTGAAACAAATAGGTGAAGTACAAATATTTCTGATAGCACGTGCGGCTCGATATCGCATCGGATCAGGACTAACAGTATAATTTGGACGCTTTCGAGACGAGATCGAACAGACCGCTATCGAA